>KZ652194.1:107301-118238 GCA_001010745.2 Gerris buenoi
CCTGTAGGCTTGATTAGCACGTGGAGTGGGGAAGCACTGGTGTCAATCTTACTAATGTTATTGTTGAATATCCCCAGATAAAACGTTCTTATATTATTAGTAACACTCTTGTCAGAGGTCGGGTACAAAATAAAATTCTTTATAAAAAGTATATTCTATGTTTCCTGGAGTTGAAATACTAGTTACTGGCAGTACTTCAGAATGTATGGAACAAATTATGAACAAAGTTTTTGAATATTTATTTAAATTTACAATTGAAAATTGCACTCAAACCTGAGGAGTAGGCATAGTTACAGTAACACTCTTGTAAAATTACCATGATTTTTCGTCTTCTTTTTTTATATAGTAATAAATCGTAAATATTTGGTGGCCTTAAAGTTAATAATTAGTTTCTATTCATTAATTGGCAGCTAATTGGTGCATTAAACTTCTTTTTTTTAAGACAGTCATCCTAAAATTGTGAAGGAACAGTAAAAAGCCAAATAATTTGAGAATGACCCTATATTATCGTATAGTTGAAGTGATTTCTTATTAGGTACAGAGTTGCCTGTAGCAAAAAATCTAGAAGTTAAAAAAAAATAAAATGATTAATAACCAAAGAACAACACTGTGTTTTTTGACAGTGGTCTATTTTATTAAAAACTGACTACATGACGACACTAGCGCACTCCTCAGATTTCCATGACTTCTTGGTCGACCTCTAACATTGTTAAACGTCATAGACACACGTAACAAAAAACAAACAAAATAACTGACTAGATTTAAACATAATTATTTCTAGTGATGTAAAAACATGATTTTACATCACTAGAAATAATTATGTTTAAATCTAGTCAGTTATTTTGTTTGTTTTTTGTTACGTGTGTCTATGACGTTTAACAATGTTTATAATTAGTATACATTTTTAAATTTTGAATTAACTCAAACTTGTTAAAGACCCTCTCTCATGGAGATAGTTTTTTATTTTCACCATAAATATAATAAAGACCGATGACTGAAGATGACCCTATGAGGGTCGAAACGTCTCAAGTTAGAAAAATGAAATAAAATTGTTTTTATTACACCTAAAGATTCCATTGAACAAGAAATTCTAAGATGGTTAAGTATATTACAGCATTATAACATGTATAATAGTACGAGTAAAAGTGCATCTAGAGCCTAGGGACCATCCACATCCAGGTTAGAGCTTGTAGGAAGAAGAGACACAGCGCTGCAGCGGCATCCTTACTAACTAAAGCCTCTTCTTGCTATAATCCCATACGAACCCGAGCAGCGAGTCAGTATTTCACCGGTTTTCGAGTGGGGAGTATCGCTTCCATCTCGGCTTTAACTCCGCGTAATAAAACACGCGTTTCTTCGTTCGTTTAAGTACATCGCCAATAAATTCAACTTTTTAACACGACAAAATTATCAACTATAAAATTCTAAATTCCAACTAGGATCTAATATAAATATACACTATTTTTTTTTTTTTTTAAATAAATAGTTATAACTGTGAGTAAATAATGTTTTTTTGTTATATTTAATTCATTAGATTTGTATTTGACCTATTATTATTTACATACGCATTTTTGGTACTTTTTTTAAGCGCCCTCCTATATCCAATTATCTTAATAGTAATTTAGTCATTTAGACAAAGGAACATACACGGAGTAGTAAAAATGTATTATTCCTTAGTCTAAATTTCTATTTAGACAAAGACAAAGGGATATTTAGTCAAATGTACCTTGGACTTGGACCTTGAACAATTTTATATCAATTTTTAAATTGATATATTAGATGGAGTCCTTTTAGGTGTGAATAATAAAATTTAAACAATTTGAAGGAAAGACGTTTTGACCCTACATTTTAAGGTCTTCCTCTGTCAGTATTTATTTCTGTAACAAGTTAAACATACACAACACACTAACATTATTATCTTCATAAAAAAAAACACGAAAATTATTTAAGACATGAAGAATATAATGCCGCGTAGTATAGAACACTTTGAATGTAAGTTTTATATTTTTTAATTAAGAATGGTTATTGGTTCTTTACTTATATAATTTTCGTATTTCTCGATGAAGATATAGTTATTTTGATGTATTGTGGTTGTTTTAACAGAAAACAAATACTGACTGAAGATGACCTTAAAATAAAGGGTCGAAATGTCACGTACTTCTTCAGATTGTTACTCCCCTAAATGTGTTTTTAAATATAAATCACTTTAACTAAATAACTATTAAGACAAAAGAAACGTTTAGTTCAATATACTTTGGGACAAAGGAATATCACACTTCTGTTTTTTATAAGTGGGGTTACAGTCTAAAGAAGAACATTCCGTACACTTCCTATAGATTGTTACTCCCCTCTGTTTTCTTTATAAGGGGAGTAACAATCTAAAGAAGTGTCAAACGTCTCTCCTTCTAATGGTTAAAATTGTGTTCTCTTCACACCGAAAGATTCCATCCATTCATTCATAATGGTGTCAAGTCCAACGAAATCTATCAATTTTTAGTAAAATCATATTTTGTTAATATTTTTCGGTATTATAAAGTAAACTTGATCAGATGATTTAAAATATAATATTTTTTAATTGTATTTGATTTATAATATATTCATTTAAGTATCATTGTTAATATTCGAATCATTGTTAATGTTCATTTAAGATTCATTGTTAATATTGAATCATAGCTAAGTGAATATCGACTTTAGTTGGAACAGAATTAGAGGAAAGCGAGAAGCGATCAAACAGGAAAAAAAGTTTTAAATTCTAGAGAAGTTTAAAAAAGATATAATTAATTTGATTAAGGTACATATAAGGTATAATACAAGAATAATAGTGGTAGTAAAGATCGGTCTGAGACAACTCAGACAAACTTTCTCATGAACGAGTTCATAATTATACTTTGCCCGTTGTTTTTCAATCATTAGTTTTTAAGTTTTCGTAGCTGCATTTGATTATTATTAAACATTTCATCAAAGTTTAACATAAAAATAACTTCTCTTTGGCGAGGAATCGAACCAGGCCTCTCTCCGTCCGCGTTTAGTGCTATTTTTTCCGGAACTAGATTATCCCGGGACAGCTTATATCGTTAAGGCCGAAATACACGGCGAAACTTAGAGCGAGAGAGTCTAGCGAGAGCGGTGTCCGATCTGTCTATACGGAGAGCCAAAATTTGGCTAGACTGGTGTCCGAGAGTGCTCTTGGAATGTCACCTTGAATAAAGTTCCTAGACCAGTATCCGAACTGTCTACGTCTACACGGTGTCCCGTTTGTCTAATAATCTACGTCTCCTCCGTCGTCCACACGCGTTGCCCGGCTGAGGTAATGATCATGCTTGCTCTAGAAAAGGTTTCACCTAGCTAAAACTAGCCTAGACCGAGTGCGAGAACAAATTGACATGACAGGTGTCTTGTCTACACGAGGAAAACAAACACCGAGAGCGCAACTAGCTAGACCGGAGTGGGTAGGAGAGGGGGTGGTCTAGCGTCCACTCTCGGTGGTGTCTCCACTGCGACACTCAATCTAGACACCCAATCTAGCAACAAAAGTTTCGCCGTGTATTTCGGCCTTTAGATTCGCATTTAAATAGACTATATTTAAGATATTTTTTTAAAAAAAAGTCAGAATCGACGGAACCATTTTTTGGCGATAGCGCCCCCTGCTTAGCGATGAAGCTAAAATTTCATCTAGATTTCATTCGGGGGGATATAATTTTGCAGAGCATGTATGCCAAATTTCGTTAATATCACCCAGTAGTTTATGCTCCACACGTCTGCACAGACGACAAACGAACATTTTTAATATCCACTCTTTTGAATTCAGGGGACCTCAAAACGTGTAAATCCATAGAATTTTCGAGCCATCACAATACTTTACTTACAGTAATGTACGTACAATCAATAAACTTTGAATTTTGATTCCGAGCTTACCGAAGGGAACGGAAGCTAAGTGATCGTGTTAAAGAACGAAACATTTTTAGGTCTCCGCGATTTAAAAAACAATCCAGGGCAGAAATCCGTTTGAGACATCTGGAACATTTTTGGTCTGTCGCTCATGTTTTGCGAACCAACAAATACTATATCTTAAAAACTACTCGTCCAATTTTATTGAAATTTAGGTGGTAGGCCATAATTAGCCCATTGTTAGTCCTATAAGTTTCAACTGTCTGTGCCTGTTTATTTCTTCAAAAGTTTTTATCTGATTTTTACTACGTTTTTATTAACTTGGTTTCTTGTTTGTTTGTCCGGTACAAATCTTGCAATCGAATTTTCACTAACATTCCGTGTAGCTAGACATTTGAAACTTTCAGAACACGATGACAATGCATTATTTTAATACTTTTAGTCATTTTTCAGCGGAATTTAATTCGTTTTGCAGCAAGTTTGCTGTATGGAAAGTTAGTTCGGGAAAAATCCGCAAGTTATTTTATTTGTTTTGACGCGTCCAATTACTTTTGCAATCTTCATTTTGACGGGTTTCAAATTTGTGTTTTTTTATTAGAGGTAAACATTGAATGACAGCGAAAAAGGAAAAGTAAACAAATAAATTAATTATTAATAAGTGACGTCAGACAACCAGATTTAAATTCGGAACAATTTTTTTCACTAACATTATATTATATAACAATGAAAAATATATATTAGTCATTTCAGTATTATTCAACAGAACATTTAAAAACGTAGAATATAAAAAGTTCTTTTTATATTGAAATTTTATGAAATTTTGTCGGTTCGTCGAAATTAACCTGCAGATAGCCCTAGATTAATTTCAAAACCCTGCGCTCTTTAAATTTCCAATTGTAAAAAAATCAAAACAATTTTAACAAAATTATAAAATGGGGGGAAAAAATTAAATAACTTGGATAACAATAGGTTTTAAAAGCATAAATTGATACGAAATAGGGTAAACCTATGTGCCACACTAAATGTTAAATATTGTTTTGAATCAATAAAAGTAATGTTTTAGTTTAATTGAACGATAGACTGACCCTTAATTGACTGCGTTGTTTTTTCTAGTGTCAAATCTCCTATTTAAAGCTAGTTAATTAGTTTTGACTGCGGTCTGACAGTCACTATAGCCACCATATTGCACATTATGAGCAATACGCATTTGTATTATACTGTAGGAAACAATATAATACAGCGTAATTGAGAATTTGGCTAGGCTTTATTATTTGGCTTCATCTAAGTTGATCAAAAAACTAGTTCAATCAATTTTTTGGTTGAAAATGTTACTAATGTTACTACTACCACCAATTAAGTTTTTGCATTAATCATCTGATGAGGTTGACTGTACCGGATTGTGCAAATCAATTATAATTATATTAAATCAAATTATTTAATTTACAATGGGAAATAGACAGTGAAAAATAGACTCCTGCACCGGGACTCGAACCACGGAACTCTATATTTCCATTACAGTGCTCTGTCCAATTGCTTTTCCAGTATAGCTCGGTCGGAGCACTGCGACGGAAATATAAAGGCCCGTGGTTCGAGTCCCAGTGCTGAGTTTATTTTTCTCTGTCTATTTTCCATTTTTAATAATAATTATAATTTGATTTAATTTAAAATTTAAACTTTTCCGTAGTATGAATTGCCTACCACCAAAAACTTAAATGAATTTATAATTACAGTTATTAAATTGTTCCTTATTAAATGTTATTTTTCTTTTTTTTTCTTTTGGGTTTTAGTCCCAAACAACAGCCAGGGTTATTACATTGTATGTTATTATTGTATGTTAGTTGATAATTTGGGACGAGGGGAGTGTAAAGGCCGAGTGATAATGGACAGGGTATGAACATCTCATCTGTAACCGAATCCAAAGAAATTAGCGAGAAACTCAACTAAATGGAAATAAAGATCAACTTCTGCATCTCTCACGTCTCAGCCAACATGCCATTTCTGTGAGTCTAAACTTTTATTTCATTTATTTATTATAAGTTGCTCATTTTCCCGTTTTAGTTTACATTCTAGGTGCATATATCAACGATGACATCGTCACAGACACGACATTAGGATATTACAGGAAAGTTGTTCTGCTCAATATCAATAAAAAGAATACAACATTATGTTATCAAAAGAAGGTGAATCTACTCAATGACATCAACACAACATTAGGATATTACAGGAAGGTTGTTCTACTCAATGTGACCAATGCAACATTACGTATATGTTATTACATGACGGTGAATCTACTTGATGACATTAACACAACATTAGGATATTACAGGAAGGTTGTTCTACTCAATGTGACCAATACAACATTACTTATATGTTATTACAGGACGGTGAATCTACTTAATGACATTAACACAACATTAGGATATTACAGGAAGGATAATCTACTCAATGTGACCAATACAACATTACGTATATGTTATTACAGGACGGTGAATCTACTTGATGACATTAACACAACATTAGGATATTACAGGAAGGTTAATCTACTCAATGTCACCAATACAACATTACGTATCGTATGTTATTACAGGACGGTGGATCTACTCAATGTTATCAGTGATCAACTCAACATTATGTTATTACAGGACGGTGGTCTACTCAATGTAATTAACATTAAATTATGTTATTACAGGACGGTGAATCTACTCGATACGCAGTCAACTTTACATAATGTTATTGTTATTACATGACGGTGGATCTACTCGATATAATTACTATATCGGTTTAAAAATATCTCGTGAAATGGCTTCTTAAAAGACTTTCGTTCCACCCTTTTTGTTGATTTTATAAATAACTTTGTTTCTTACCCATGCAACTAAAGCAGACACCTCCTTTTTTGTACATTTCATGAAATTGGTTTCACGAAACGAACTCTTATTCATCGATATGCTCTCTCTCTCTTCGCTTCGTATATTGAGAGAAGATAAAAATGCAAAGTCGATTTAAATTTACATATTATTATACATATATTCGCTTAACAGCTATTTGTTAAAGGATAGCTGGGCAAAATTTAACTGCGGTTTTTTTTGTCTAGACTGCAGTCTCTGATTAAACTGCTATCCCGCCTTGACTGCAGTTTCTGATTAAATTTCGGTTTGTATATTAAAATTGCAGTTTAAGCTTTTTTAAAAAGAAAAGAAAAAAAATATATACATATTTAACTAATACGTTATTAGGAATAAGTAATCCTTTTATAGTTTAAGTAATTATATTCTGACACAATTTTTTTTTAATAACTCGCAAGAATACAATAACAACTGAGTGTAGTGTTCGATCTTTTTAGGGTAATAAATTAACTGTTATTTATGTGGCAACGTTTCGACTTGACTAGCCATTCTCAAGCCAAGAAAAATATTTAATTTATTTAGAAAAAAACGTCGTAACATGTTACCTAAAAATGCTTACTTTTATTTTCCTACTGCATTTATTTTTCTTGTTCCGACTGGGAATAAGTTATCGCGAAGTGTAAGAGAGGAATATTAGGGCCGTTCTAAGGTGAATGCCGCCCCCACTGAAGGCGGCAACGCTCTTTTGAGAAGAGCAATAGGGCTTAGTTTAGCTAAGAGTCGAGGAATTACACTGACGTTTCCTCCCTAAATCCTCAGCCATATTTATAACCTGTACTAAGAGCCGACAAACTTTGCACAGTTATAATAATAGTTGGTAATCCCCTCGCGAGCGGCTTTACAGAGGTCGACCATTTCTCCGCCCATTCAGGGACTTTGTCACCTTTAAGTTAGAATTCAACCCTTACCACTCTGTCTAGAACCAGAGGTCATTTCTTATCCCTTTGAGTACAAGCAAAATTTTAAGGAATAAATAACAAGATGGCGTCTGGCTGGACCCCACTGAGATATCTCACATTTAATACGTTTCCGTGATATTTCAATTCGGGTTGAATACAGTTTTTGGATCAAAATTGTACATTGAAACCTAGATTCAATGCGGATTGAATACAGTTTTCGTTCAAAATTGTCTATAGAAACTTAGATTCAATACGGATTGACAACGTTTTAGATTCAAATACGATACACTAAATTCTGGAATCACATCTGGATCGAGTTTCATGAAAACACCTAAACTTAATCCTGATTTGTACAGAGTGAGAGCGCCCTTAGCGGGTTTTCTAGTTAAACAAATTAAATTTGTCAAAACACCTCTCTAGGCAAGCTATATCTTCCTTACACAAGTAACGTTAGTTTATGGCAACGCTTTTCGAGGTTATGTGCCATAGCCAAGACATGAAAATGTAAAAATTTGTTCCAACCCGCCCTACTGGTATCTTTTACATTGTTCCACGGATCGTTCGGGAATCGTTTAGGACAGGATATATTCGCAAGACTTACCTTACAAATCTTTATCTGGGTTGCACGGGGTTGTGTCTAATTATCACATAGTATTAAAAATAATGAAGGTAACCTAACAGATAGGGAACCTTCCACTAGACATGAGTGACGATTGACATTACTGCGCATGTCGCACGGTAGACGATTCGCACATATTTGATACATAAGTTGGAAAGTTTTGAGGAAAAGTTTACGAACACAGTGCCATGTTGGGTTAACACGGCTTTCAGCTAACGCGCATGTCCGTGACGAACCCGCGGATGGTCCACTCTTTGGTTTAAACCTGATGTTGACTATTGTTATAATGTTTAAATTGCTTAAAAAATGTATACAATTATTGATACACAGTTATATTTTTGGTTGTTAGGAGAGATTTACAATCCAGAGACCTCGTGATGCTTTTTGAAATGTTACCGAACTGTAAATTTCTATTTCATTGAACTTTGTTTGGAATTTTATCATTTTTTGCTCCAGGTATCTAAGCTTTTTGTGTGTTTGTCACTGATTTGACTCAGCTCTTTTAATCACGTGTAAGTATAGATGCTAATGTTACTGTTACTTCTCAAACGATTGATTGGTCTATCTAGTCAAATCCCCAACTCTGCATTTGTTACGCTGATTTATACGTTGCCATTTATGGTGCCAATATTCCTTCTATTAAGCAATATCATCCTTCTTCTTTAGTTTACCAATGCCTTTCTGCCCTTTATGGTCTAATATGCACTCAGCATCCCGTCGTCAGATGTTATTATAGAGTTCCAACAAAATTGTATCCTCAAATTTCCCTCATGATGGGGTGCCTGCCATTTCATTACTAATTATTTCTACTGTGCGGAAATTTTCTCTACAAAATATTATTATTTATCCCGTCGTAGGGATTATGAGATTTTTCTTGAAATAGTAGTCCAGTCAAATGGTAGTTTGAAGTGGAAAGTTCCGGTGTAATTGTTGTTTGTGATTTACTTTATGTTTTTTGGGGTGCTAAACACGAATCTGAAGTTGTCCAACAAAATTTCCCGCGGCAAGTATGAGAAATCATCGAAAAACTACTAAAAAAAAAAAGATTTTTTTATTGGTTTTCAGCTTATAACTTGCAAAGCAATCCATTAACGCAAAATGTGGTCTAGTAGTAAAATAAAAAGGAGAAAATAACCTACAATATTAATGAAACTAGATACGAAACACAAGTAATACAGTTAGACTCAAATACGAACTGATCTATTTAGACATAAAAAATATAAAGTGATTTACAAAATAATGCTTGTCATCATTGACATTATTTTGTCAAATCAAATATAAAAAACATATTGGATGTATTTTAACACCCTCCCTCATTCAATAGGTTTGGTTACACCTAGCCGTTCACAGAGCTGCCGCAGTCTTGGAGATAACAGTGGTTTTGTTAAACAGTCTGCCAATTGATTTGCAGTTTCAACCTTGATTTCTTTTTTTCATAACCAGCTCTCGCACAAAGAAATGTCGAATTCTGATGTGCTTAGTTCTTTTGTGAAATTCCGGGTTTTGAGCTAATTTGATTGCCGCTTCATTGTCAACCGATAATTTTGTTGTTTCAATTTCAGTTATTGCTGATAACAACCGCTTTAACCAAATTACTTCTCGAGCCGCTTCACTAGCTGCTACGATCTCAGCCTCTGTAGTGGAGATTGCTACCGATGACTGTAGTTGACTTAGCCATGATATAATACCACCAGAGTATAGGCAAACAATTCCGGATGTTGATCTTCCAGTGGATGTGTCTCCTCCATGGTCCGCATCACTGTAACATATCAACTTTTTATTTCCATTTGAAGGATACTTTATTTTAATATCTTTTGTGCCCTTCAAATATCGAAGTATTCTTTTCACTTTTGTAACGTCTCTACTAGTTGGGTGTTCTAAACTTCTGGATACACAGCCAACTGCATATGCTATGTCAGGGCGTGTTCCACACATTACATACATGAGAGCACCTACAGCTTGTCTATATGGAAAAACTGTATCTAGTGTACTTTCATCTGTAGATTCGTCTTTTAGAATTGGTGTTGACACAGGACGACAGTCGCTCATTCCAAATCTTTCAAGAATCTTCTCTATATATTTTGATTGATTTATTGAAATAGCGCCATCTTTTTCTTTCTTGATTTCCATGCCTAGATAATATGAAGCATCTTGATAGGTGATCTTGAATTCTTTTTGTAACTCTTCAAGGAATTCTTGTAAATCCTGTGCATCATTCCAAGCTACTAAGCCGTCATCGACATATAGGCTCAGGATTAACTTTCGTCCTCCTCTCTTTCTTACAAAAAGACATGGATCAGCTTCACTCTTGGAGAAACCTAACAAGCATAGATAGTCTGTAAATCTTTTATGCCAGCACCTAGGAGCTTGCTTAAGGCCATATAAACTTCTAGTAAGCTTACAAACTCTCTTTGTGCCATCGTTAAAACCTTTTGGTTGCTGCATATAGATTGTTTCTTCCAAGTTTCCGTAAAGAAATGCTGTTGTTACATCTAATTGCGTAAGAGATAAACCTTCACTTGCAGCGACACTTAAAACCGCACGAAACGTACTCATCCTGGCTACCGGGCTGAATGTCTGATCAAAATCCATACCTTTCTGTTGTCGAAACCCTTTAGCAACGAGTCT
>KZ652194.1:126238-176157 GCA_001010745.2 Gerris buenoi
GGAAATCGCGAGGCACACCGCCAAGGAGAAGAAGCTGAAAAGTATCTATGTTGATAGTGATGGGTCAGGAGAAAGTGCCAACATCACTTGGCGGGATAGAAAGTTGATTTCACAACTTTTTTGGACCACATACTTGGCGGGGTGTTTTTTTTTACCACACAAGTGGTTTTTGGTCAGATCTGTATATGTATAGTAGTAGTAGTAGTCTAGTACTTCCTACTAGAACGGGTAGGACGAACCACTTGTTCGAACCTTGCAATTAGGCCATCACTTAGGCCCTTTTTACGCCCCGTGTTAGAGAGTTCCAGTTACTTCACACATCATACATATGTACATTGTACCACCGAAGCGAGTATGATGTGATAATTAGTAACCTATATGAGCGTGCGTCAAAGTGCGGGGGAATCGAACCCACGACCTCGAGTTGCCTCGACTCAGAGATAGCTATGCGTGGTGTCTTTAGCACCTCGGCCATCCTGGCTCCCTTGTATATGTATAAGTAATGGGAAATATTTTACGGTAAATATTTTTAAAATTTTATGCATTTTTTATTCACTAGAAATTTTTGAAAGGTTAACTGTGACAATTTTGTAGAATAAAATCTTGTTCAGCAATAGGAATAATCCGTTTCCAAATTAAATATTAATTATTCGCTTATTAAAAACCATTATAATTATTAAATTTTATTAATATAATATTAAAGTAAAACTTTAAATTAATACTAAAAAAATCTTAAAAAAAGAAAATATTTAATTAAAAACTCGAATAAAAAAAATGTTAGATTATAACTTTTCATTCAAAATAAACAATGTATAACAGTCGGGAAGAAATTCATGCCACTAAAACGTTCTGAGCATGCGCAGTCGTATTTTTATGTAGATATTATAACCCTTACCTCCCATTTATTGGTTATATATTGGAAATGTTTTACATTTTGCTGTAAATGGGCCTGAATTTTTTTTTATGGTAAATGATTAAATTTACGGTGTGAAGGGTTGGTGGAAATCTTTGTTACAATTCTAATGGAAGCCTCATCGGAGAAGAACAAAGGGAAAGAATAAAAATGCATTGTCTAGTTTTTTTTTTTTTATTTATTCTTTTAAACTTTTATTTTAATTTGGTTCATTATTTGGTGGGGCCGCGCGGCACCCCCGTCCTCTTCGAACCAGATGAAGCATAACGAGCCCCTGTCGCACTTAACTTTTATCTTCTTTTTTTTGTTACTTGGTAGAAAAGGCTTAGGCAAAGCTCTGAACTTATGGAGCTTTTTTTTTCACAAAAAGAGATTCTGGGGTCTTTGCGGGGGTTGAGAAAAAAAAAATTAAATGAGTTTGCACTGAGCGAAAAAGTCTCGAAAACAAAAAGACTTTACTTTGAAGTTATAAAGTCCGTTTAATTCTCTTTGAAACTCTTGTAAGTCCCAAAGTATTTTTTATTTATGTAAAGACGTGTTTGTAGGATTGAGTAGGGAGGCGTGCGAGGCTTCCCAAGTACCGTCGAAGTGGGGTCTCGGTGGTGGGCAAGGTATCAAGTATCAAGTGACGTCACGACCCCCCACCTCGCGGGTAAAGCCTCTCCTGTAATTAACAGAACAATGCGGCCGACAGTATTAAATCATATTAATACAGGTGGGCTCCACAGAAGAGCTTCCACTTCATTAAACTTAAATTTATACACGGCAAGAAATTAAGCGCTTAAAACCGACTCTTGGCAACAGTTTACTACTAATAATTGCCAGAAAGTTGCCTCTTGTTACTAATACTAACAATTCGGTGCGGTAGAGAGAAGTAGTCAGCTGCTAACACTTTCTGTGAACTACTTTCACAGTTCTACGCCCTAACTTTCCCGGTATCATTCGATTAAAATAGAAATATAATTCTTAACATGTAGAATATTAAATTTGAATCATCTTTTGTTTTGTCCATGTATACTTGATCAGTGTTAGGCGCAAAATTGACTGAACTAAATCGATTATTTTCAAAAGCGACCACAAAGATATTGCGCATGTCGTCGGCTTGGTTTCATTGAAAAATACTGATTAGAACTAAAATTATTACTAACACTTTTATAAGAAGATTTATAGTATATGTATAACCTAACAAATTAGGTTGAATAAGTAATGACTAATAAATATTTGGGTACTTCTAGACAACCTACAAACTCAGTTTTTTGGGGGCCTAATCCGACTGGAAGAATCCGAAAAGTTAAAAAAAAAAAAAAAAATCAAGAAGATAGAACCTACCCTACAAAGATGACTAACAGTTTCCGACGATTTTTATTTTTAAAAAAAATCTTAAATGAAGTCTATTTAAATAAATATCTAACGATATACATTAGCCGTTTTCCCGGGAAAAATCTAGTAAGTTATAAAGAATGATAAAGTTTGTCTGAGTTATCCCGGACCAATTGTTATTGTGTTTTCATTATTATAATACAGAGTAACATCATTATTGCATGCATAATATGTATTATTTTTTTATAAATGGCTTCTCAATAAAAGTAATTACTTACATACTCAATTTTGTTTCATTAGTAACAAGTACCCTGTTCAGAATATATCTACATACATCAACTTACGTTATAATTCGCGGTCCTACCTATTAATTTAGATCAAGTCCACAAATATGTATTTCTCTTTATTTGTAACTTAGCCTGAGATCGGTCTCTCTGTTGGCCCATCATTTCTCATTATCCGCCGGACAAACTATATTCCGAGCGGAAATAACTGTTGAGTTATTTTCGGCTCTATATTGGTGATGAGTTGTTCCGTTGCTAGCTCTGCACAATCCATCTCAATTCTAAGCCCTAGAGCACCCACTCGATCCTCTTTAAGTCCCCGCTCAATTAGTGCTTTCATCCCTCTCTATTTTGATAATAAAGATTAAAGCTTAGCACTTCATACTTATCATATATTGCCCAAATAAATAAATTGACTGATGTGTTTAAGCGTGGCGCAGACAGTAAAAATAGACTTGAAGATGATTCAATGTGAAGTCTTTAAATAATAAATAAAAAAATAATACATTGACACTGAAATTCTAACACAAGCTAACTTATCTCTAGAAAATTATCATAACACTAGAAACCTAACACAAGCTGACATTTTTCTTAGCTTGTGTTAGAAACCTAACACAAGCTGACATCTTTCTTTGCTTGTGTTAGAAACCTAACACGAGCTAACATATTATATATTATCTCTAGAAAATTGACATAACACTAGAAACCTAACACACCTCCAGAAACCTAACACAAGCTGACATCTTTCTTAGCTTGTGTTAGAAACCTAACACGAGCTAACATAATATATATTATCTCTAGAAANAAATAAAAGGGTGTGGCAATTAGTGTGGCATCTTCTTACATTCCTTGCATCTACTCGCGTATCTAATTGCTGAGATGCTTTTAATTTCTATTATTGTTTAATTTGTTTTTTATTAAATCTTTGACAAAATGGCGAGGCAAATTAAATATTACCCACAAGTGTTATATATGTTTGTCATCTACTCTTCAATACCTTTTATTTGATACCCTACTCAAAATTTTTAAAAAATATTTTTTTCGAGTGACATGAATTAGCCGCCATCTTGGATTTTCTGTAAATCAGATCGAGTTGTTAATCTTATTTTTTCATTGGCCCAGCAGACCGCACATTTTGCATCCTGTTAATATTTGTGACTACTATAATATAATATATATTTACATAACTACAATGTGGAGCACATTTATAAACGCAGGACTAATCTGTAAATTAATTATATTACCCTTCATTAATATAATTGTAGTGCCCTACGAAGGGGACGGCTCAACTCCAAATGATTTTTTACTGCTAAGCTATAAGGCAACCATATTTATTTAGATAAAAATATATGTTTGTTTTCATTTATTGGTCTTCATTTAGGTATAATAACTTATCTAAATAGAAATCTTAATTAATTTACTTAATTTTTACTTTTTTTTAAAGTGTAAAATGAAGCCTGCTCCCACAAGCTTAACGGCTTATTGTTACAAACCATTAAAATGATTGTTAAAAAATTTGGTTTTCGTTTTCACTGTTAAAATACTTGTGTTTTGAGCAAACCTCTCGTATGTGTTGATGCATATTTAAATAATGAGTAACATATATTATGCAAATAAGTATGCACATTAAAGAAAGTTGTAATTAATGAGCCAGCATGCACAGCAGTTGAAATAGAAGATAGGTGTTGTCGCTTGTTAACAACTTGTTTGTAAAAATAGCGTCTACAAGCCATATACAAGGAAAATACCAAAATATACCTTGTTTACAACTTGCCAGCCAACAAGCGATACAAGGAAAATACTAAAATAAAATATATGTAGTAGTTTCCTTGAATCACCTGTTATCGTATTCACATAATTAATAATTGTACATGTCTGTTTTCTCTTTGACCTGATTTGAATAAATAACATGCACCTGAAGAAGGAGAAAGATTTTATAGCTATAACAATTTAGAAATAGTATAAAGTTAAAACAAAATTACTTTGACAACAATACATCCTAAAAGTAATACAAGTTGATTATAAACTTGTATCAACATAACTGTATGTTGATAAAGACTTTGGCCTTTTCACAAAATTTGCTGTCTTTAAAATTATGCATCGTATTGTATAAGAAAGTGGTTGGAAGGTAAGGACATTTGAATAATTTTATTTTGCTTCCGAGTTTATTGAAGGTAGCGGAAGGTATGTTTTCGTTCCGAAGAACGAAACATTTTTATGTCTCCGATCTCAAAACTTCCAAGACAGAAATACGTTTTAGACATCAGGGAACATTTTGGTTCCGTGTCTGTCTATCTTTACCTATATGGATCAATTTTTTGGAAACTAACATAGCTTAAGAACTACTCGTCCGATTTTATTGAAAATTGGATGGTAGGTCATAATTAGCCCATTGTTGGTCCCATATAAGTTTCAACCATCTACGCCCATTTTTTTATTTCCCAAATGCGCACAAACATACATTTATTTCACACCTACATTTATCTTCAAAAGTACTCAAATGATTTTTATGAAATTTTGATGGTTTGTCAAAAGTAGCCTAGAGATAGAGCCCCACATTAATTTCAACCGTCTACTCTCATTAAATTTTGCTAGATTGGTACTTAAATGTATGTGAAAAAATAAAAACAATTTTGAAAAGTTTAAATAACGGGTAGAGACTTGTGACTATTGTGAAGAACCAAGTTTTCTTATGTCTAAAGGTGGTTCATAGCTTGCGCTCTTACGTGTTTCAGAATAATCTATAGGCGGTCATAACATGACGCGAGAAGAGTTGAACCAATCCAACTCTTCTCGCGTTGAAGCTAACCTGAATGAAACCTTCCCGACCTCTTCCTTCTTGTTTATATATTTGATGTTATTCATTTACATCCATTAACATTTTAAGTATTACATATACTCTTTGTTTTTCATTTTACAACCGTCTTTCAAGAAAATTAGTATTGTATTTTAATTTATTATTAAAATACAAAGGTTTGTTCCAACCCCCCTATTTGTACGGTCTTTTGTATCATCCCGCAGATCGTTCGGGAATCGTTTAAGTCAGGTTCTATACGCATGCGCTAGCATTGTACTGTTATAAAACCATGTCATTTTGGAACGGGTTTATGACTGTAATTCGCACTGTATTAAAACCATTCTAGGAAACCTAACAGTTTGGGAACCTTCCTGTTAATATTTGTGACTACATATTTACATAACTGCGCATGTCACTCAAACCAGTACATGGTATTGTCAGAGGATTGTTGGAATCCTAAAATGAATGGTTTTCGCAAACAATCACTGCCCGGGTTGGAGCAGTTTCGTTGACGGTACGAAACATTGTCAAGTCAGGTTGGAACGGCTATTATCCATTGCGCATGCATTGACGATCCCGCGGACGGTACTTGGTTAGAATGAACCTTATACTATTGAAATAAATTCAGCTTTGCACCTTAGGCCATGTATATACATAGACACGCCCCGTCACTCACTCAGTGTGACCAACATCTTTTCTGGGATTGGCGTCACGAACGGTCAAGAACTACCAGTTTGACATAATAAGAATAAACAAAAAATAAATAAAAAAAAAAACAAGCGCACCAAACAAAACTCTGATTTTGACAGTAGCAGGACTCCGCGTGACGTCACGACCGGGCAAAACATGTTAGTCTCAGGGTTGTATAAAGGCCCCCATACACGGTCAAACTTTTTGCGCAAACATCATGTTTGTGCAAACATTTTGACCATGTATGGGGCTGCTTGATGTTTGCGCAAACATGATTTTTTAACTAAATTCCCCCGACATCAGGTTTGCGCAAACTTTTGCACAAAATGTTTGATCGTGTATGGGGGCCTTAAGGCAGATAAAGGGAGGGGCGTGTCTATATATATACATGGTCTAAGGAATGCACAAGGAAGGAAGGCTGGGAGAAATTTTTAGTGACGTATTCACTGAATTTTTATCTATATAGCCCAAATGCGCGTAAAAAACGCATGCTATGAACCTTTAGATTGGAAAAACCTCCAGGTAATGTTTCCTTACCGTGACTGGTGTGATGGTCACTGAGAGTCTATGTCGCTCTTCAGGGTTTGCACGTTACCATTTTCCTAGCTGAGCGAATTCCAAAAGATTGCAGCAGCTCAACTGATAAGTGCTCTTCTTACCCCGACTGATATTATAATCAGTAGGTATTGAAATAGGTTCAGTCCTTTAGGCATCAGCCATCTGCATTAACCACATAAATACACGAGTTACAATCCAATTTGTCCGACTTCATCAGAATTTTAAAAACCGATCATTCTCTTATTCCAAAAAAGGGACCAAAAGATACTCATTTTGTGATCTATGGGTCAAGAATGATAAAAATAGAGGTATGATTCTATCATAATATAGAAATCGAATGAAGTTAAAAAAAAATTTATATCCGACCGATTTAAAAAATTCTAACATTGATAGCGGCGGATTTTTCTAGATTTTTCTCAATTTGGCAGAAAGCCAAGAAAATCCCTGGTGTGTTTTCCCCATCAGATTAATTAGATGCATTAGCCATCGCCTCTGCCAAAACTGAATGCTACTTTACCCCGGCTTTTTTTTTTTTGTTTTTGTTTTTATCAAATTCGGTGCGAAAGTAAATGCTTTTGCTAAGTAAAATTGTTTCTTATTGACATCATGTCGACATGGCGTGCCAAGGCTTTCTTCTTAACTATAATCACAAACCTAACAACGCTCTACCAAACAGCTCATAAATACAAACAAACTAAATTCTTAAATTAGAAATAAAAGGGTGTGGCAATTAGTGTGGCATCTTCTTACATTCCTTGCATCTACTCGCGTATCTAATTGCTGAGATGCTTTTAATTTCTATTATTGTTTAATTTGTTTTTTATTAAATCTTTGACAAAATGGCGAGGCAAATTAAATATTACCCACAAGTGTTATATATGTTTGTCATCTACTCTTCAATACCTTTTATTTGATACCCTACTCAAAATTTTTAAAAAATATTTTTTTCGAGTGACATGAATTAGCCGCCATCTTGGATTTCCAGTAAATCAGATCGAGTTGTTAATCTTATTTTTTCATTGGCCCAGCAGACCGCACATTTTGCATATTTTTCTATATTTTTAGTAACAGCGGAAGTACGGTTTTGGGGGGGGGGGACACGAAAAATTTCGATGTTTTTTGACAAAATGGCGCCGAAAATTAAACACTAACCCTAAGTGGTATATATATTTGTAATCTACTCTTCAATACCTTTCATTTGATACCCCACTCAAAATTTTTAAAAAATATTTTTTTCTCGCGATGTGAATTATCCGCCATTTTGAATTTGAACAGCTGATTATTTTGACTTCTCTATATTTTTCAATCGTCAAAACGATCTTTAATACTGGTAAGTTTCACGCTTTTATCTCTTTTGGTTCAAAAGTTATTGGAACCGTACAGAGTGACAGACAGACAGACAGACACAGGAACGAATCTATAAGGGTTTCTTTTTTTTGGTTTTACCATGAAACCCTAAAAAGAAAAGAATGTGCATTAATATAAAAAAGAATGTGTGAGGCTCTCATGCATTAGAAGTGAAACTTAAGTTCTAGAATGCATTCTCTTTCATTTTTTGACGATTATTATTTAAGGGATGAAGAAATGGTTACGGGAAATTTAGTTGAAAAAAATATTACTATGCTAAGGCAACCACATTTATTCCAATAATAAATGTTTGTTTTAATTTGCTGGTCTTTAAATAGATATAATACAATTAATATGTAAAAATGGACGAGTCTCGAATCACAAACTTCGTTACACGATGTCACTATATGAAAAATTTCACTCTAACGCCGTCAAAGAAGTTTCACTTTAATATTTGCATAACATTTTAGCTATTGATAAAGAAAAAAATTAAAGCAATGTTTATTTATGTGTATATATTATCAATGATACTTGACGCACCTCGAAATGATTTGTTACTGCTACGGCAAGGCAACCACATTTATTCCAATAAAAATAAACATTTGTTTTGATTTGCGGTCTGTAAATAGATATAATAACTTATTTAAATTAATTTAATTAGTTTTCACTTTTTTCTTGTAAGTATACAATTAAGCCCGTTGCCATGAGCCCAAAAAATAATCAAATTATAGTTTAATTATTATCCATCTAATATTACGCTTATATGCCAATTTTGTGTTCTCTCTAATCGGCAATGTAATTGGCACATTGGTTAGCACGTTTAACCCAAGATCCGAATGTCAGTGATTCGAAGCACGCCTGGGTGAAAGATTTTTTACAGATAAATCTTTCACCAGGATTAGTTTCGAAACACAATTTCCGTTTCATTACTTCCATTACACTGTAAAAATGTTGGAATCTTCGTTACACGATGTCCCTATACGAAAAATTCACTCTACAGCCGCCAAAGAAGTTTCACTTCAAAAGAGAGACAAAACTAATTTTAATGTGTTGTTATTTTAGATGGAATAAGCCGTGAGGTTATTATACTTTCATTTTCTATAGAGAAAGAACTTTAATACGTTTGACATTAATTTAATGTCACCAAATTAAAACTAGCTAGTCAAGAGCTAGTTTTAACAGAATTTAACTCACAATTGTTTATTTCAATTAAAAATAAAAATAATAATAATTAAAAGGGGTTAAGAAATAAACAATATCCTGGCTTTTATAGAAGCAAGCTAATGAAGCCAGACTATAGCTGCCAAAGTCAGTCTAAAACCTCTGCCAAATCGAAAACATTTTTTTTTTAATTAACTTTTCCCTAGTCTCTTGTTACATTGTTAAATTTAATTATATCCAAGTGCAACTGCGGTATAATTTTCGCTTTTAAAATATTCTCCGAGATCATGTTTCGTGAAGATATAAATGAACTTCTAATTGTAAAGAAGACCTAAATATGTAGTTGTTATAAATACTGTGCACTCTGCAATAAAAGGAAATCACAGATAAAATATTTCGTTTAATTTAAGAAATTTATTCTCACGTCCAGAAGACCTTATATAAAATCATGTTTAAATTCAGTTTTCCTCTGCGTTGTTGTTTTTATATTTCTTATGCTTTAAAAAAGATTATTTTGTCTCTAAATATTAATCCCCTCCCCCCCCCTCGCTTTTTATATCAAAATTATTTTGATTTTTTACTTGAATTAAAGTATCAATTAAGCAAAATGTAAAGAGCGTAGAGAGTTGAAATTAATCTGGGGCTCTCTGTGGGCTATTTTCCACAAACCATCCAAATTTCATAAAAATCAGATGAGTATACTTTTGAAGAGATATAGGTGTACTGTACAGTCTGTGCCAAACGAGACTTAGTGCGTTGACAATGCGGGAAATCGAGTGACACAGATTGGCCAACCTCTGAGGATAAAATAAAGCCACTACATTTACCTTCTTATATGGTTATCCAGAGGGCAAATCTTGAGCTATCATTGGCTCCCCATCCCCATTTGCTAGTTTTTTTCCGCGCTGTCAACGCACTAACTCTCTTTTGGCACAGACTATAAATTAAAAGAGTTTTCAAACCCGGCTACAGCTATTATGCTTCCAAGCCTGCCAAAGGTAACATTGTAATTGTTCCGAAGAACGAATATTTTATGAGTTATCGAATTCAACCATTTAAGACGCATAAATCCGTTTGACATCGGTGAACATTTTGGTCCCTTGTCAGCCTGTCAGCTTTTTGATCTTATAGCCGACAATTAGTAAGTTTACGGCTTATGGTCATGTTTATTATTACAGTCACACCTTCTTATAACGAACTTTATTAAGACGAAAAGCTCTATTTAAAAAATTGTTTTTTATGCCTCACTAATTCTCCATATAGTAGTTCTTCACTAATTCTCCACATGTAGTTGCAGTAGATCAAAAATACTTTCTCTACAACGATCAATATTCATAGAAATAAGGAATATGATCTGACCGACAAACTCTCTGTGAGTTAATAGTGGTGGTAATTTTGCGTTATTCCCTTAAATTCTTAAAACCATTTTTAGGAGTTTCTTGTTCTAGCTCTAGTCCAACAGTTTAACTTGAATAGGAATAATCTTAGTGCTGTAAAGAGAAATCTCGAAGTCTTTGTTTAGAATTTGTTTTTGATGTTTATATAGAGCTCTTGACTTTTCTACAACGTAATTTACTCACCGAACAAATTTTCTAAAAGAAAAAAATCACTTTCAAAAAAAAAAAAAATGTATCAAAGACACTGATAAAGGAATGGAGAAAAAAGAAGTATCCTGTAGATATGAAATCACTCCGAGTTCGGTGTCAACAATTGTGAAAAACCGAGATTCAATATTTAACAAGTTTCTATACAGAACAAGTGTAGATTTTAAAGATCTAAAGGGCGTGTACAAAGACGTTGATGAATCAATTCTACAGTGGGTGATAATGGTACGGGATAAAAATCTTTTGCTTTCAGGAACACTCATTTTTCCCCTTAAAAATTAACAATTCTATATAAAAAAAAATAAATCTATATCGTGATTTTTTACTGGAATCATTAATTTCGTTGTATGGGGGTCTGATATATTCTTATATATAGGGTGTCCCAACTTAAGTCTGCCAAAAAGAAGGGGCATATGGAGAACCCTAAAAGGAGTCAAAATTGTTATATTAATGTCCTTGCGGGCTTCATTTACTGACTAGAGCCATTTTTTTTAAATTTTGGGCCAAGCTTATTTTTTTACACTTAAACAAGTATCTCGAGAACATAAAGGGGTAGCTAATTATTATAGGCATCGTTGGAAACCTAGAAACATTTGCTAAAAGAAATGTTATTATCAATTTTTATTTATTTTTATTCCTTCTAGTTCAAATTAAGGCTCAAAATGTATTTTTTTTTTAAATTGAAAAAAAAAAAAAAATAAAATAAAAAATTGAGGGCCTATAAGTGCTTAAACTAGTTGTTAGTTTTTTGAATTGTCCAGGCAATGGAAAAACTTCTTTATTTAATTACCTTTTAATGGATACCCATATCATTGTATGTTAAATAGGAAATGTTTTACGTTATAAGCACATTTATTGGAAAAAAACAAAAAAAACTAATGTAAATGTGTAATGAAATAATTAAATTCTAAATATTATAGCAATCATACAAGTTGTATCTATGAATTTGTTTGATCATTCACACATGAAATTATTTTATTTTATATGTATGTTTTTTTTTTTTATATGTACAAATTATATACCTTGCAAGTAAAAGAGGAACTGTCAAAATAATACGATTTGATGATGTGCCCACAATCTGTATATTGTGGCTTTTTAGTTCTTTTTAAGCAATGTTTCATATTGGCTCCTATTTAAACGGCACTTCTAAAAATGGTTAGCCCCTTATAAAAAAATCAGAGGGGAGTAACAATCTAAAGAAGGTGTAAAGAATGTTCTTCTTTAGACTGTTACTCCCGCTATAAAAACAGTTGGAGAGTAACAATCTAAAGAAGGTGTAAAGAATGTTCTTCTTTAGATAGTTACTCCCCTTATAAAAGCTGAAGTGTGACATTCCTTTGTCCCAGACTACATTAGACTAAACATCCCTTTGTGTTAATAGTTGCTTTGTCTGTCATTTATATTCTTAAAAAACATAGGGGAGTAACAATCTAAAGAAGTACCTAATAAACTCCAAATCAGAGGTGAAGTAAAGGAGGAGGGGTACTAGATTTTTTTTAGTTATAAATTTGGTAGGGGTTAGATCAAAAGTGGCCATATCATGAAATTTGAAAAAAATAGGACATTGCGGCCCTTTAATTTCTAAGGTACTTTATGTCTAAAAGTATCAAATTTACTGAAGGAAGTGTTGGCTGGTATGGCTGTATTTGTGTGGGATATTCAAGTGTCAAGTCGAAGAGCCTAGAACCTAGAAGAACGGTGTCTTCAGGTTGTTTTATTCATGAGCCTTCCTAGTGAGATCATTTCTTGACAGGTCACACCCTGAGTCCTTGCACGTGTCACCTGCATAACCTGCACATTGCATTGTTTTGGAAGCCATGACAGACAGACTGCCTACTCGAGGTGAACTGCTCCCCGACCTCCTATCCGTGTCAAGGCGTCCAAACAGTTCTCTCCAGTAAATATAGATAGCAATCTATATGCTAGGTTTCTTAATTTTCCTATATTCCTTGTCCTACTTAAATTGCAAGCGCTTTGTCGTCACTTTCATGGATCATAAATTTGCGTATGCGAGTAAATTGGCATTAGCTATAAACAAACCCATTTTGATCGAAAACATATTTATTATCATTATATTTTATTGTATTGTTATTTATTTTAAAAGCATAAAATCATTAAATTATACGAAATAGGACGTGAGGAAGCTATGTGCCACATAAAGTGGCAGACTATTTTCAAAACTATTACAGTATAAATTTAATAAGTAAAATTTATCGAGCATAGACGGTTGATATTAATCTGGGGCTATCTGTGGGCTACTTATGGCAAACCATTCAAATTTCATATATACCAGATAAGTGCTTTTGAAGATATAGGTGTAAATAAATGTATGTTCGTACGCATGTCAAGGAAAGCAAATAAGCGCATAAGGTTGAAATGTATATGGGACCAACAATGGGCTAATTATGACCTACCATCCAAATTTAAATAAAATCAGACCAATAGTTTTTAAGATAAGTTGATAAAAAATTGAGCAACAGACTGAGAAGCAGACCGAAGACAGACACGGAAACAAAAATGCTACCTATCCCCAATATCTGAAACGGATTTCTATCTTGGATTTTTTTTAAATCGAAATACAAAAATTTTCGGAACGATCACATAGCTTCCGGTATAATAGTAAGCTCGAAATCAAAATTAATAACTGTAAATTTCAGAAAATTATAATTATAGTGACAAATTGAAGGTTATTCGAGTTAAACCTATGTCAGAAGTTCTAGCCATAAAATCTAAAATTTTAAATATAGGAGCCGAGATGGTTGGCCCCATAAGGGGAACAACCCATGGAGTATGGTTGGGCAAAAATCTGCTAAATCAAAATAAAGCCCATGTTGGTATTAAGTATGTTGGTGTTTGTACCTCCCTAACAGATACAATTAAATATTGAGACACGCTAGATAAGGAGACTTCTCTTATCTCGGGGCTTCAACCCCTTCTTCTATTCTTATCGTAGTCTCAGTTCTCACGAATCGTGTTTATCTGCTAGTCGTGTTTAGTTCAAGTTGCTTTGATTTACTTTACCTCTATTTCTTATATAAGAAGGTACATTTTTTTACATTTGTAGCACCATCAGAAACAAACAAAATACGTAAGGAGGTCAAAATAGGGAACGAAATTGTGCAAAGGACGAATCATTCTATGTATTAGTTGTGCTCGAGTAAAGGTGGGTTCATTATATGCGTTTTTGACGCGCGTTTGGGTTGTTTTATATAGACATATAGATAAAAATACATTCATAAAGCCGTGGGAGACGTCGCTGAGTGGTTTCCCCCACCTTTCCTTCCTTGTGCACTTGCGCAGTGTTCCGTTCAGGTTATAAACAAAGCGGAATATATTATTAAAATACAACACTGACTTCCTTACAGGATGGCAAGGATGGTGTATACAGGATGTCTCTATACGGGAAACGAGACGCGCCCCTTTAATGTGTGACGTCAAATAAGACCTCCCTTCTAAGCAACTCCCTATACCCGTGCAACCTATTTATAGGAGTAGGGGATCTTGCTTTACATCAGAACAATCTCCCACCATTCAACCGCTACCCCCTCCATACCTAATCTAGGTATCCTCCAAACACCGTACACCGTCCTTGGCAGGATGGGTTTAAAAATAATAACAAGTGTGTATTTAATATATACTATGTAAGGATGAGTCGAAAAATGAAATCATAAATATAAACAAGGGAGAAGAGGTGGGGAAGGTTTCATTCAGGTTAGCTTCAACGCGAGAATTTGGTTTGAAACCAACTCTCCTTGTGTCATGTTATGACAGTCAATAGATTTATTCTAAAATGCGTAAAAACGCATGCCATGAGCCTACCTTAAGGTGGGTTTATAGCTTATAGCTAGCTGATCTTGGCGCGTGTCCGGAATATAGATAACAATATATTCATGAAGCCGTGGAGACGTATATTCGCTGGTTTCCCCCTCGACGTTCAGTCTGGTGTCAGGTTATAAACAAAACAAAGCTGATTCGTTTGTTTATCTACTGTTCTGAAGGGATAATTTCCAATTTTGAAGGTTTTCTTGGGACTTAACATAAAGAACGTTGTTCATTGTTATTCCTTAATTAAATTCTATGCATCAAACATTTTAATACATATACATATAAGATTTGTTCCAACCCCCTATTTATATCGTCTTTTGTATCGTCCCGCGGATCGTTCGGGAATCGTTTAGGACAGGCTTATAAGCATGCGCTGACATTGTTGTACTGTAATAAAATCATGTCAGGTTGGAATAGGTTAAGACAACGATTCGCACCGCATTAAAGGCCCCTACACACAACCCGATTTGGTCGGGTGGTTGGGCCAATTTGGTCGGGTCGGACGAGAAATCGGGTGGTGTGTAGTCGAGGCACTGGCCCGACTTAGTCGGTTCACTAAGTCGGCTGTCGGGTGGGCTTTGCTACCCGACCGCCCTAGGTCGTGCAAATAAGTAACAAGATTAAAAACATTCAAGGAAACCTAAAATCTAGGTAGGAACCTTTCTGTTGATATTTGTGACTATTGACATAACTGCGCATGTGATACAAACCAGTACATGGTATTGTCAGAGGATCGTTGGGACCGTACAGTGAACGGTTCACAAACGATCCCTGCGCGGGTTGGAACAGTTTGGAGGACGGTACGAATCACTTTCACAAGTCGGGTTAGAACGGCTTTTATCCATTCCGCATGTCCGTGACGATCCCGCGGACGGTACACTGCATTGTTGGAACATAGCTATAGACAACATCAGGTGGGTATTGTGTAAATAGTGTTTGTTTATTCAAATCTATATATATAAAGAAAGTCCGTGGGTATGTATGTGGGTGGGTGGGTGGGTATGTCCTTTATACAAATCTACAGTTTCATTCCGATCTCGATGAAAATTTGCACACTTGACCTTCAAAGCAAGGGGAAGGGCACTGTCTACATGAATTTTCGAAATTAAATTTTGGTACCCAGGAGTACGGGGTACAAGTAATGGATACGGGGTCAAAGTAATAAATACCCTTCATGATGCATATCGTTGAAAAGCTCTTTGAGAGTACAGTAATTGTTGTTATGTATAGTTTTGTCATATTTTCATTTAGGAGGGGGGTAAAGTGGAAAAATATAACTACATAATATATCTAAAAAAAAAAAATATCTAAATAAAAAAGAAGAGTATCTATATGTCAGTATGTCTTTTATACAAATCTACAGTTTTATCCCAATTTGATGAATATTTTCACTCTTTTCCTTCAAAACAAGATCAAATTAACTGCAGAGTTCGAAAATAAAATTTTGGTACCTAGGGGTACGGGGTACAAATGTCAAAGTAATGAATAGCCTTCATGATACATATCGTTGAAAAGCTTTTTAAGAGTACAGTAATTGTTGTTATGTCTTTTTTGGCATATTTTCATTTAGGGGGGGGGGGGGATGGAAAAAAGGAAAAATATATCTATATCTATCTATATATGTATATAAAGAAGATAGTCTGTGGGTATGTATGTCCTTTATACAAAACTAAAGTTTTATTCCTGCTTCTCCGAAGCACGGGGAAGGTTACTGTCTACATGAGATTTTTAAATTTAATTTTTGGTACACAGAGGTATGGGGTACAAATGCCAAAGTTATGAAAACTTTTCATGATGCATATCGTTGAAAAGCTCATTAAGAATAAAGTAATTGTTGTTATGCACAATTTTGTCATATTTTTATTTAGGAGGGGGTAAAGTGGAAATATGGGACAGGAAGTGGGTATACAGGAAAAATATTTCTATAATCAATATATATAAAGAAGAGTGTCTTTGGGTATGTGGATTCTTTATACAAATCTTTAGTTTTAAGCTTCGAGGCAAGAGGAAGGTTACCTACTGTCTACATTAGTTTTCGAAATTTAAATTTTGGTGCACAGGGATACGGGGTAGAAAAATACAATTCAGACATATCCCTCATTATGCATGTCATAATGAGAAAGAAAATTCAGAAAATTCTTAAAGAATGTAGTAATTGTTGTTATGCACAATTTTGTCATATTTTCATTTAGGATGTTTTTAAAATAGATCTTTGTCCAGTTTTCATCCAAAAAATTAAGAGATTTATTAGTGGTATGACATGGTCCAGTTAAAAAAATTAAGGTTTGTAATATAATTCCCTCAACACATTTCAGTTTTGTATACTTATTTTTTTACACCGTCTGATACTTTTAAAATATACATTTAGTATCTAATTCTTTATTGATATTTAGATTAGGTCTTAATTTTTTTATACAACCCGGGCTGCGCCGGGTACTTCAGCTAGTTAGTATATAATAATGAAAACAAATACATACTTATAACATAATAAAAGGCCCCCACCTCCTCCTCGGTCATTGACTTTGTGCCGAAGTTCTAAGCCCTCTCTTGCTACGCTACTGGTTGGTCATCTGTCTCAAAATTAAAAGAGATGCATTTAGTTTCACTGGAATTCTAATTTGATTTATGTGTCGTGTTTCGTTAGCTTTTATTTAAAAAAACAAAAAAACATTTAACTATCTGCCGTGTGTCATAACGATTCTATCAAAATTTCATAAATATGTATTCTGTGTAAGATGATCAAACGATAGATGAGGTAGTTTGGTTAGAGGTTAGATAGCGTTGTTGCGTCAGTCACTGCGCGTCTTTATCTATAGCCCTTTCATCATCTGCGTCATAAATCCTCTATTTCCAAGCTTCCAAGCCAGGGTCTCCTTATAGAAGAATCTCTTAACAGTTCATCTTATCTAGTCGTAGATGTCTACTATATTACAATAAGAACTCTCCCTAAAAGCTGTTTTAAGTATGACCTTGGGCTAAACACTCTCTAACTATGTTTGAATTGAAAATAAAATCAAGCAGAACAAAATTAATTGAAAAAAACGTTAAAACAAAAGATTCTCTCTGGTTATAGATAATACATAATAAATCATCTATACCTGTCAACCCCGTGACTCCATCCATAGAGTTCAGCAATCTATTGCTTTATTCAAAATTTCATTTAATTTAAGTTTAAATTAATCGTTTTTTCATATTCTTTAATCGTTTTATTTATTTTTATATATCCTTCGCATATAATAAAGAGAGAGAATATTTTGATAATTCGATTTTCATGGGTTTACTCATTTTAAAGACCACCAAGTTTAAAAAAAGTTATTTTTAAAAAAAAATTGTGTGAAGGCTCTCAAGCATTAGAAGTGAAACATAGAATGCATTGCTCTCTTTCATTTTTTGACGATTTTATTATTTCAAGATTAAAAAATGGTTATAGGAAATTTAATTGAAAAAAAAAATAAATAAATAAAAAATAAATCTACGCTAAGGCAACCACATTTATTCCAATAAAAATAAATGTTTGTTTTAATTTGCTGGTCTTTAATTAGATATAATATAATTAATCTGTAAAAATGTTACACTTGGACGAGTCTCGAATCGCAAACTTCGTTACATGATATCACTATATGAAAAAATTCACTCTACCGCCGCCAAAGAAGTTTCACTTCAAAAATGTCTGTCAGTATTTTATAGTATCTGTCTGTTGTCTGCGTGTGGATACTTGCAGCCTTAACTAGAATAGGAACCGATTATGATAAAATTATGTTTTTAATGTTTTTTTGTGAATATCTCGAAAACGAATCTGTTCCGTATTCATGTTGTAGGAACTTTTTTGTTCAATGCCAAATTTCCTTGAAAGACCCCAAAGTTTTTGTGTTTTCGTTCGGGAAACCCAATTTTTGCATTTGTGCAAGAATTGGTTGAGATCCTGTCCAAATAATTTTACACCAAAATTTTAATCCAACATAATTTAAAAACTAGTCCGTTAATCTTTAAATTTTAATTAAACCATTTGAAATCTTGTGAAAAGCAAAAGTTTTTCCTGAATTCGCTACACTTCTGACATACCTCTATGAAGAGTAAAAAGCTCTAGAATTTTCTGACAACACAAGATGCTTATCACATATTGGTTTTTTACAAGATGCTTACCACATATTGGTTTTTTACAAGATGCTTATCATCTGGCAATGTGAAAATCATTGAGTGGTTCTGAAAGATGTGTATATGTGTCTCTTTAAAATGTATCTCATCCCGATTTCTTTATCTTATTTAGTTTGTAAGATATTATGCATTTTTTGGAAAGTTTTGTGAAAAACTCAGAAAAAAGATATAAAGCGATATCTCGAGAATTCTTGAGGAATCTGCATTGCTTAGTGTCTATTTAATTGTTGCATTTGACCTATAGAATCAACCAGTTTCGCTATGACAATTTATCTCGAGTATATAATTACAATATTATATGTACATTATAATAAGATGTTATTGTTAATAATTCGACTTTGATGGGTTTACACGTTTTAAGTCTTAACGAGTCTAAAAAAGGTATTTTTAAAAAACATCTGTCAGTTGTCTACAGTCTGTCTGTCTATGCAGACTCTTAACTAGTGAACAGATTATAAATTTTGTATAAATGTCCTGAAAAAATCACTTTGTTTTTATTTTTCAAAAACAATTAAGATGTGATGCATATTAATTGGGACATTCTAAATAGATTTAAAAGAACATTAAAATAATCTACTGTTTAACAAAAGTTAAAAATCTTTTTATGTTTTTACATGGAAGTTGAAAACCAAGTTTTGTTGTTTTTAAAAAAATATGAAGGGGTGATTATGTAAGGAATCGATAAACAAGCGTGTCGGGGCACGGGTTTGAACCCCTCACCTTCTCAATTATCTTATGTTTGTGGGAGAGTAGAGTGGTTGATATAATTTGATGTTTCTCATTAAAACATGTCAAGTTGTTTTCATGCTGTGAAGCACCCCCCGCTAAGTCCTGCGAGGGGACTTGAACTGTACTTCTTGATTCTTTTAATTAAGAATAATTCCGGTTACCTGAGGGAGCAGCACTTGTTGTAATGGCGTCTTCAACCCTGGTTGATTGTTAGATGACTTCCCCCACTAAGTGTATATCATCATTGTCCCTTAAAGTACCCTAGCTTCCCTAAAGACAAGCTTAGCCTTTTATCTACAGTAGCACAGTTGATAGAAAAAGTGTTTTTGTTTGTGGTTCTTTTACGAATCAAAGTAATTATTTATAATACTACTGTTTGTTGTGGGAGCCAGGACCAAGCGTCATAAGGCGCTCGCTCAGCTATCAATAAATCGAGACAACTCGAGGTCGTGGGTTCGATCCCATGATACTCTGAATTGCATCAATGGATCGCGGAAGGTGCAGGGCAAGGGATACCCTTTATGTGGGACTCTTCCCCCACGCTTTGACGCACGCTTATACAGCTTACTAATGACCACACCATACTCGCTTCGGCGGTACAATGTACAAATGTATGATGTGTGAAGTAGCTGGAACTCTCCACCACGGGGCGTAAAAAGGGCCTAAATGATGGTCTAATTGCAAGGTTTGAACAAGTGGTTCGTCCTACCCGTCCTAGTAGGAAGTACTAGACTACTACTGTTTGTTCTTATAGTCCAGGAGATAGCATGTAAAAATGTTTTTGACTAATATCAAGCTAGAATTTTGTGTATAAGTTAATATTTATGTGCCTTTTAAGAATATGTGGTCGGCTAAGTTCGTCTGCGGGGTAATACGCATTTTAAAAAACTAACAGGTGAAAAGCAGCCATGCTTCCCGCTCATTTTGGCGAATAATATGAATTTCATGTTCCTGAGTACAACCTTAGTTAGTAGACCAAAAAATTATCTTATAGTCCAGGAGACAGCGTGCAAAAAAGTGTTTGACTAACATCAAGCTTGAATTTTGTGTATAAGGTAATCTTTTGGTGCCTTTTAAGAATTTAAGATGGGCTAATATCGTCTGCAGGGCAATAGGCATTTGAAAAAAGAAGAAGAAAAAAAAACTGTTGGAGAACAGCTATGTCCAGATGTATTTAGTTGAACAAAAATCAAGTTGATGTTAGTTTGTCACTTCAAAGGTTACCACTTTAATTTGAAGTAACATTTGACTAACTAGTCTATCAAGTGACAAACTAACATCAACTTGATGTTAGTTTGTCACTTCAAAGGTTACCACTTTAATTTGAAGTAACATTTGACTAACTAATCTATCAAGTGACAAACTAACATCAACTTGATGTTAGTTTGTCACTTCAAAGGTTACCACTTTAATTTGAAGTAACATTTGACTAACTAATCTATCAAGTGACAAACTAACATCAACTTGATGTTAGTTTGTCACTTCAAAGGTTACCACTTTAATTTGAAGTAACATTTGACTAACTAATCTATCAAGTGACAAACTAACATCAACTTGATGTTAGTTTGTCACTTCAAAGGTTACCACTTTAATTTGAAGTAACATTTGACTAACTAATCTATCAAGTGACAAACTAACATCAACTTGATGTTAGTTTGTCACTTCAAAGGTTACCACTTTAATTTGAAGTAACATTTGACTAACTAATCTATCAAGTGACAAACTAACATCAACTTGATGTTAGTTTGTCACTTCAAAGGTTACCACTTTAATTTGAAGTAACATTTGACTAACTAATCTATCAAGTGACAAACTAACATCAACTTGATGTTAGTTTGTCACTTCAAAGGTTACCACTTTAATTTGAAGTAACATTTGACTAACTAATCTATCAAGTGACAAACTAACATCACTTGATGTTAGTTTGTCACTTCAAAGGTTACCACTTTAATTTGAAGTAACATTTGACTAACTAATCTATCAAGTGACAAACTAACATCAACTTGATTTTTGGTCTACAAACAAATTTTAAAGTCAGGATCATGAAAATTCCATTGTCTACCAAAATGGACGGAACATAACCGCTCTACACCGGTTTATTACTCCAAATTCCTATTTCCAAATTATGTCCCGCAGGAGAACTTATCCTACCTCAAATTCTAGAAAGGCACTATAAGATTAACTTGTACACCAAATTCTAGAAAGGCACTAAAAGATTAACTTGTACACCAAATTCTAGAAAGGCACTAAAAGATTAACTTGTACACCAAATTCTAGAAAGGCACTAAAAGATTAACTTGTACACCAAATTCTAGCTTGATGTTAGTCAAATATCAAATACTTTTCTGAATGCTATTTCTTGGACTATTGGTTCATAATTTTATTTTACAAAAATTAACAATAATGTGTTAACAAATACTACAAATATTTCACACTAAAATTTAAAATTAAATTAAATATGATGGTACAAAACGCCAGAAAATTTAAGCGTGAATAAGCTAAATTAATGAATTACAAATTACACAGGTCATTGCAAATAATTTTCTTTCAGCTCTTTACAACTACTTCTACTTCTAGGCAATTTATAAATAGAGCTGAAATTTCTGCAGAAGTGGGTGGCAATACATTTTTTAATTTTTCATTTCTTTCAACACATTTTGTGGCCTTTATGATATATTTGTATTCTAATTACGTGTAAATATTTGTATTATTAATTACTCGTGACGCTGATCATAAACTTCGTAATTGGGGCGTATTGTTTGATTTGTATATTTTTTTTATTATCAGAAAAATAAACAACATAGTAGTAATATACTTACTAGCTGGATACCCGTGCTTTACTGCGGAGTGTGTCATATTTAATTTGATTGGTTTATAAACTACATACCACCAAGAATCATTTGAATTATTGAATATATAGATTTTATCCCTCCCCAATGATATTGTAATTTGCAAATATCCCAAATCACTTTAAATTTATATAAATTTACTTTTTAACCCGGCGTCGTTAAAACGACAATCGGGTAAGTGTGAAACGAGCCTATATCCTCACGTTCCTTTTCACATGCCTGAGTTGAAATAGGAATGATCTTTTATTAATATACATATTATAAATATGTCGTGGAAGAGGTGTAGATCAATAACCAAACAACGTCTTCACACAAAATAATTGTATTACAATTGACCGGTTTCGGCTGTTCTAATGCAGCCTTCTTCAGATAATCTCTGTAGGTTTATTAAGAGACTTCAAAAATTCTCACTTGCATCACATTGGTCAATTGTAATACAATTATTTTGTGTGAAGACGTTGTTTGGTTATTGATCTACACCTCTTCCATGATGAGTCGCTATCACACATTGGAGAAAAACACAGTCGATGATCTTTATAAATATGCTTACATCCAAAATAAAAGCCCTTACCCAAGCATTTACTTCATAACTTTAGAAGATCGGTCTGGGCTCAATTCCTTCTTTTCTTAATTTGTATCCTATGTTCCCCTTAGGGATAAAATTTTATCAAATCCATAAATTGGAAGATATCAATATAATTTATAAATTATCACACTTCGTATACATATGAGAGATTTAGTGTTTTTGGTTTTAAAGAAGTGGCGATAATTATGTTAGTAAAGGTTTAGGCATGGTAAGTAGTGATTTATAAAAAAATGACTTCTTGATAATTTATAAACCATATAAATACATAATATATTATATATGACATTTGTTTAAAAATATAGTTATTTATGCACCTAGGAAGTAAAGTAAGCCATTATTCCCTGAGCGAAAAAGTTGGTTCTTGAGGCGAAGCCGAAGGAATCATGGTCCCTAAATCCCGAGGCGAAGCCGAGGGAATTAGACTTTTGGAATAACGCTAATTAGCTCCCGAGGCGAAGCCAAGGGTATAATATAAACTGAAAAATAATATAAACTGTGCAGTGTAATGGACGAAAATGTGAATTTACTACCTACTGAAGATAATATATTTTATGTACCTCGTGAGTAAAGTGCCATCATTACCTTCGCGATAATTAGAGTTATTCATTATCATAAACTCTAATTCCCTCGGCTTCACCTCGGGATTTAGGAACCGTGGTTCCTTCGGCTTCGCCTCAAGAACCAACTTTTTCGCTCAGGGAATAATAGCTTACTTTACTCCCTAGGTGCATAAATAACTATTATTTTAAAAAAATATATATAACTTTTAAATCAATACATATGCCTCGTTCTCCTCTCCATTTTAAGCTACCAAAATGTTTTATAGCCTATATTACCCGCATAATTGAGCTGAACATTGTACCAAAAATTCAACAAAATCTGTTCAGCCGTAGAGCGTGATTTGACGCACAGACAAACAGACATAAAACTTTCTAAACTTAAATTCGTTATCGAGATTAATCAATTAGTGAAAATACAAAATTTGAGTTCAATCGGATGAATGCACAGACACTACTACAATCTTATGTATATTTAAGATTAAGATTTAGATGTGCAGGTTTGCTATATTACTGATTATTTGTTTAAAAAAGTAAATTATTTTTCAGACTAATGTTATTATTGTATAAAGTATTATTTACCTTTACCTCATTCATGTAACGCCTCATTTCCATAAATTTAATGACTTCACATTCGTGGCGTATTTTTGGGACCGTACTATCGCGAAAGTTAAAGATTGACCAGTAGCGTACACAGAAAAAATTTTCGGGGGGGGGCAAACCTAACCTTGANTAAGTAAAATTAAAAATATATTTATTAGTTTGCTGAAATTGGATCATGTTATGCAGTAGCGTACACAGAAAATTTTTTCGGGGGGGGGCCAAACCTAACCTTGAGCGACTAAATATGCGGGTTTAGTATACCCCATAATTTATAATAAATTGCGATTTCTCCCCCTTTCAACACTCTAATTTTAATATCTAACCTCATATTTAATTTTTAATAATATTAAAATCCTATGAGATAACACCTAAAAAATTATATAGAGGCTGTAAAACTTAAAAAAAAAAAGTGTCTCTCACGCATTAGAAGTGAAACTTAAGTTCTAGAATGCATTGCAATTTATTATTTTAGGATTAAGAAATGGTTATTGACATTAAATTGAAGAAAAATATTGCTACTCTCAGGCAACTAAATTTAATAAATGTTTCTTTGATTTGCTTGTCTTTAAATAGATATAATAAAATTAATCTGTAAAAATGTTACACTTGGACGAGTCTCGAATAGCAAAATTCGTTACACGATGTTACTGTATGAAAAAATTCATACTACCGCCGCCAAAGAAGTTTCACTTTGAAAATTAAAGCAATGTTTATTACATCTGTATATATTATCATTTATAATTTATACAATCGAGTAGTGCCCTCTGACACCAACAGACCTCGAATTGATTTGTTATTGCTACGCTAAGACTTGTAATTGCTACGCAATTGGGCCGACTTATTAAGATTCCTATTTTTAATTCCATTAGCAAAAATCTGGGCCGAGCCGGCTATCGGGCCGGTATAGTTTTAGTTTAGTTTCATCGGAAAAAATCCGGGCCCTGACAGTAATCGGGCCGGTATAGTTTTTGTTTCATCTGCAAAAATCCGGGCCAAGCAGGCAATCGGACGGTATAGTTATTAATAGTTTTAGTTTCATCGGCAAAAATCTGGACCCAGCCGGTAATCCGGCCGGTATAGTTTTTAAAAGTTATAGTTTCATCAACAAAAATCCAGGCCACGCCGGCAATTAGGCCGATTTAATTTAGGCTTCCTAATTTAATTCCATCGGCAAAAATCCGGGCCGAGCCGGCAATCGGGCCGGTATGGTTTTAGTTTCATCGGCAAAAAATCCGGGCCAAGCAGGCAATCGGACGGTATAGTTATTAATAGTTTTAGTTTCATCGGAAAAATCTAGACCCAGCCGGTAATCTGGCCGGTATAGTTTTTAAAAGTTATAGTTTCATCAACAAAAAATCCAGGCCACGCCGGCAATTAGGCCGATTTAATTTAGGCTTCCTAATTTAATTCCATCGGCAAAAATCCGGGCCGAGCCGGCAATTGGGCCGGTATTTTTTTAGTTTCATTGGCAAAAATCCGGGTAATTGGGCCGGTATAGTTTTTAATAGTTTTAGTATCATCGGCAAAAATCCGGGCCTAGCCGGCAATCGGGCCGGTATGGTTTTAGTTTCATCGGCAAAAATTTGGGCCCAGCCGGTATAGTTTTTAATACTTTTAGTTTCATTAGCAAAAATCCGGGCCACGCCGGCAATTAGGCCGATTTAATTTAGACTTCCTAATTTAATTTCATCGGCAAAAATCCGGGCCTAGCCGGCAATCGAGCCGGTATGGTTTTAGTTCCATCGGCAAAAATCTGGGCCCAGCCGGTATTTTTAATTGTTTTAGTTTCATTAGCAATAATCCGGGCCAGGCCGGCAATTACTACTTAGTTTATGTTTGCTTATTTAAATCCATCGGAAAAAATACGGGCCCAGCCAACAAACGGCCCGGTATATTGTTTAATGAATTTAATTCCATCGCCAAAATCGGGGCCGAGCGCATTTTGAGTAATTAAGTGTATACATACCCTAAAAACAATAATATAATTAATAATACTTAATAAACTACTTATAATACTTATAAACTACTTTATAATACTTAATTTATAATACAATCAACTACCTAATAACACACGACAAAATATTCATAGACCTTGTTTTAAACAACTAACAAAACATTATTTACTCGCTAAGTACAACGATCAATAGGCAACTAATAATGTAAACAACAAAATAAAATTTCTAATCAAACTAATCTTTTAGAATATTTAATCTCTTTACGCGTAACAACACATTACTGCACCATCTAATATAATCTTTATTTATTTATACATCTTACTACCTCCATTCATATTTCAATAATTATAGATAATTTAAATCTGCTGGTGCTGAACAGACTGACTTCCACAGCACAGGGCATCCACCCTCTAGTGGAAGTTATTATTCCTAAATGTAAGAATAAAAAGAATTGTAACTTATTATGAATAAAGGAATTTATTATTTNCTGGTAGATGTAAAGGGGAGGGTTTTTCGTCTTGTCTCGTCTTTGTCCGTTACATTAAAAAGCCATATATCTGTTAGTCGGGGGAGAACGGTGTATTGAAGAAGGATATCGAGAAGAAATAAAAAAAGATTATGTTTGAAAATAGCCGGGTATTAACAAGGCATAAATCAAAGTGGTAAAGGAAGGAGGCGGGACTGAGCGGAGGAATCACTGCTGATATGGACGTCTTCGAGACTTGGGGCGGTAGATGAAAAGCGACTGATCAGTACCGGGGCGGGAAGAGAGGCAAGCAGCCGGCCGATCCGATAGAGGTGTGAAATATATATTCCACAGGCGGCTCCTTTCTGTTCTCAAAAGTCTCGGCAGGTTTGTCGATTGTGAAGTTTAGCCGCCTCTACCAGAGCGGGGCCCCGCTATATCTTAAACTACCCGCGATACAGATCTGAAAAGCCATTTGTTATATTAGGCAAGGTAGGAGAGAAGTTGGTTTCTTTAAAGAAACCTTTTACTTTAACCATTTTTTGAACTCCCCTTTTATTTTCTTTCTCTCTTTCCCTAATCTTTACTTATTGAGTTCTAATTATATCTAAACGAGATACCAGAAACGTTTTGATGCTGAAATTTCACCATTTCTCTTTTCTTTAAATCCAGTAAATGGGGAGTTTTTTTAAAAAGTGTATTATTTATTTTTAAACACTTAGAGATATCGGAAAGAAAAAACAAAGAATTGTATTAGGAATGTATTTATAAAAATACATTCCCTTCAATAAATCATGTATAAGAGAAACCAAGACAAAAGATAAAAAGCATGCATTGGTGTTTCATATTTATGCATCTGCATCATAATAAACATGATGCTATTTCTTGGAACAAGCAATTTAATACGGATTGTAATTACCGTAAAGGAATCATAAAAAGGGCTTCTTGAATAAAAGGGTAAGTCCAGAGTGCACGGTGATTTCGAATCAGGTTCAGACACCGAAAACAGCTCGTGATATGTCAGTTTGAGGAAAGCAGGTGATGGCCGTAGTGGACACAGACTGAAATAGGCGTAATTGTAACATAAACACTAACACGTAGTTGTCATATAATAGAGATATTGAGTGCTTTGACCACAGAGAGTGTTCATTTAAAATTGAAACGTGGAAGAATTGCAGTTAGTTTATGAAATTAATAAATTAAGGAGTGCATATGGAGAATACCACTACTATTTGAGCTGTTAACAAATTATAGGGAACAGGGAACGTCTCTTCGAAGTGAAAACAATTTAATAACATTTTTAAAAAATAAGAAACACTCGTTAAAATCGTTCGTTATAAATTACATAAATATAAAAAAGTAAATCAAAACGAAAAAACAACCAAACGAGAAGCAAAGACAAGAAGTAATTGTATATAACCAAGAAAAAAGTTCCATGAACAACTAAAAACTCAAAAAATTAAAAATTAAAAAAACAGAAGTTTGTAGGTATATATTCAGGTAAAGACTGACTCCGAGCCCTTATTTATAATTAAAACAGATAAAGATATTGAAAATACCAATATTTGTAAAATTTAAAAAGTCAACAGCCAATGTTGTTTTTATAGAAGGTTGAGGTGTATTATTTAATTTACTTACACTTGAAAGCAAAAACACTTGAAATAAAGTTAATAATTAGTCCAGTACCAGCATTTACAAATAAACATTTTTACTAAGGGCAAAATTGATTTCTCTAATGTAATAAATGGAAGTGAAAATGAAACTGTCTGGAGGTCTAAAAGTCTTGACCCAAAACTCCCCTCATGATAAAAACATAAGCTATGACATATGGAAATGTAATATGAATGTCCACTCCCAAAGGATCTTAATGTTGATCTTTCCATATGTTCATAGAGTCCTCACATATTAGCTGTCCCGCGGGTCCACTCCCTGCACCTCTAAAATAAATCGATTTTAGGTTAAAAATAAAAAATAACAAAAACTGATAGACAATAATACTCTTATAAGGCCCGTTTACACTTTGATTAGTGCGAGTGCGAGTGTTTAGTGCAAGTGTTTAGTAAAATCACTAAATCCGTTTGGAGACCATGTGTTGTAGTGTAAGTGTTTAGTAATTTTGTGAGTGAACTGTTAACTGTTTAGAGGATCTGCGAGTAGGCCTCCCCTTTCCAACCTAGAAGTCAGGGTTTTTGTTATTTTGCAATTATACAATTTAAAAGTAAAAATGTTTAATTGATTGGTCAAAAAACTTTCACAATGTGTCAAAAATCAACGAAACAATACCCCTCCCACAATAATAATAATAAAAATAAATAAATGTTCAATAATATGTATATAAAATTTTCCTCAAAATAAAACATCCTAATCACTTGCACTAAACACTAAACACTCACACTAAACACTTGCAAAATTTACTAAACACTCGCACTAAACATTTGCACTCGCAATCGCACTAATCAAAGTGTAAACGGGCCTTAACCATTAGTTGTCATTGTTATTATAATTATAATTTAGATTATTAAATCTTTGTTTAGATTTAAGGTTCTTTATGTTCGTAAGTTGGAACACTGGAGTGCGGTAAAGTAAAAAGAGTGCGGTAAAGTAGTAAGTGCAGGAATCTGCTGTTTTTCGTACTATTTTGAGTGCGATAACAATCACTTTATCGGTCAACTGTAGGAAAATATAATCACAATATCTGGTGTATGTTTAAATCAATATCTAATATTTAGTATCTAACGTTTTATAAGTCAGTATCCTTTTTTTTAGCCTCTCGGATGGAGCCTTATAGTTACTAATGTTTAATACGATGTTTTTGATGTGCTATAACAATGTATTTGAGATATATCTACATTGATGTCCCACCACTTTATCGATGTTTTAGTTTTTGCTCTAAGAGTTGTGAGAACATTCGGCTACGAATCGCCGACTCTCTTTTTGTAAAATTGATAAATGTTAAAACTATTTTAGGTTTTAACCGGGACCACTAATAAAAGAGACCACACACCGAATCAGAAATCATAAAATATTGAAAAAGGTAGAATTCAATATGTGTATTAAGTGAACGCAATGCCAAGTCAGGACCTGAGCCTCCACGACCCCAATATTCAGGACATTTTTAGCACAGCACCTTTATTACCCCCTCCACCTTCCCTCTCTATACCTGGGCAATATTGAGAGTGAAGCAAGCCGGGTTTTATCTGTTTGTTTGGAATATGAGGGTAGGATTACTGCTTGTATTGTGTATTGAGCTCGGGATCCTTTATTCATTATGGTTAGCTATTGGACTTTCCAGCCGCCTCCAAAATAATGGTTAACCCCCCTCTATATATTAGTATCTTTTAGTTAAATAACCAAAATCCCTTCTCTCAAAATTCCTTTATCTGCACATTTATTTCTTTATTAGTCCATTAAATAAATAATAATTAAAAAGAAAAGATTTCGTGGAATTTGGATAAGAAATAAAAGTCAACCCACAGACCTCTCCACCTTCTTTCCTCCTTATGAAATAATTTTGTTGCCCACCGCAAGTTCTATATTCCGCTGGATTCAATCATCTACATTAAATAGTCCGCTGGTAGACGACAAGTGTGGTCCGCTTCGTGAGGGGAACCTCTATTGTTATTTTTTGAAGTGAAACTTCTTTGGCGGCAGTAGAGTGAATTTTTTTTATAAAGTGACATCGTGTAACGAAGTTTGCGATTCGAGACTCGTCCAAGTGTAACATTTTTATAGATTAATTGTATTATATCTATTTAAAGACCAGCAAATCAAAACAAACATTTATTTTTATTGGAACAAACGTGGTTGTCTTAAAGTAGCAATATTCTTCTTCAATTAAATTTTCCATAAACATTTCTTAATCCTGAAATAATAAATTCGTCAAAAAATGAAAGAGAGCAATGCATTCTAGATCTTAAGTTTCACTTCTAATGCGTGAGAGCCTCCCACATATTTATGAAGAGACCGCTTCGGTTAGGTCTAAAAATATGACAGAGCAGGTCAGAGAATATGATGAAAAAGAAAAATTTAAAATTACAAACCTTTCCTCTGACCCAACGAACCTCATCCAGTTAGTTTGCTCAAAGCAGTCTTCTTATAAATTCAGAACGTTGCAGACAGTGTCATTTTCCGAGTGGAAAAGGGAAGTAGAGTTGTTGTTGAGAAATGCTGGTAAATGGCATGCTACGCAGTTTGTCACAAGTTTATAGGGTAATGCGTAAAACAACAGTAGTAGGTGCTTAGTTACTGATTACACGACTCCTTCTATAATGGTGCGCCTTTGCGAGCTGTTTTGCGCCCACAGAACAAGGCAGTCAGTCCGCTTTCTGTTTGAACGAGCTTATACTTACTAACTTAGCGCTGACGAATCCTGTTGCCTTCGGCAAAAACATAACCTTTCTCCATGTATTTCCATCTTTGGAGGTGGAGGCTTCCACACTACGCGAGAGTCCAAGCGTGAACGAGTGTGTCCGATTCCGCTTCAGAAACAAACCCATGGGTCAGCATGAGGCTATCCACGTTGAACACCGAGTGAGTCCGGGCCGAATGAGATGGGGGGTGAGTTAAATCAAACCCGTTTGTTTGTAAAGCGTTTTCGGCGACCGAAAATGGATATAACATTTATTTGTAATAAGAAACGGGGATGTAAAATTACTGTAGAGAGCAATAATGATGGTGGAAATACACATTTTTGAGAATGTAATATGGTCATTGCAACCGAATGGTTGTGAGAAGACTGGTAAATTTGTCGTCGGTCTCGCCTCGCTCGGAATCGCTCGCAGAGTAAAAGCGCTTACAGATCGGGCAGGGCTCCCCAACCACGTATTTTTATTTTTGCTAAAATCCGCTTCCACACTGTCTATTCATCGTAATCGTAGTCGTACATATATCTACTGTGGTTGAAGATGTAGAGTCTCCTTTCCCACAACCCATCTAGCTGCAAGAAATATTCAAGCTATATCAGCTTTTGCTACTTAACGAAATGTGCTATGACTTGCCCGTTGATGAGTTCGTATAGCTCGTAGTTTCGTCATATCATTTATGTGACGTCATTCTCTCTTACAAATCCCTAGATTAGTCTGCTTAAGTGTCTTAAAAATTCAATAATTAATGCTTGATTTGAAATACTTATAAGAAATCTTTAGTTGTTGAATATTCATTGCGCTATCCTGCCTTGTCTTGCTTATATTTTTTCCCATCTCTTTCAGACAGATGACACATTACATTCGAGTTAACTCCCTGTCTTTGTGTCTGGCAAACAGTTAACATAAATAAACTTAATTCTATCCTATCCATTCTGGGTAATCCGCGTGGTTTCGTTCTACGGCAACGGTCGAAAGGGTTATTTACATTTAGGGCTATTGAAGGAGTGGGTTTATTTGGTATTGGGGACGGTACAACGGCACGGATGAGGAATTAACTGGCCGTAACTCTTCTAGTTTATGGACTGCAACAAGAGCGGGGTCCGAGCCTGCAGGCAATATGAATCTCAAAAACGATTTAGAGGGAATATAATCAATTATTCGGTGATACGGTGATAAACAACGAGGTAGTTACAACTTCTTCTCTCATTCTGCTGAATAATCAGCCATGCTGATTCGTACGCCGATCAAACTTCAATTGCCAAAGGCGTTTTCTAATGAGCGTTTCTTTTATATGGAAGCCTAGTATTTACACGTTTAACAGAACTCTAACACTAGAAAAGCCATTATTTTAGTTATTCATCTATTTCTCCAGATCAAAGTGGTCACCTATCGCGTGGCAAACTAACATAAAATTGAATTTTGGACTCATTTAAATCACTGGGTCCACCAAAATGGGTGGGACATGGCAGCTCTCCACTGCTTTATTTTTTTTTCAAATGCCTGTCCCGCAAGACAAACTTAGGCAACCACATATTCTATATTGTTGATATTAGTCTGAAACATTTTTATACGCTCCGACGAACAAAAATTTGTAGGTCTCCGATTTCAAAAATTCTAGGACAGGAATCCGTTTCAGACATCGGGGAACATTTTTGGTTCTGTCTGTCTGTCGATCAATTTTTATGGAACCAAAATATCTTAGACACTACTCGTCTGATTGTATTGAAATTTTGATGGTAGGTCATAATTAGCCGATTGTTGAACCCATATAAGTTTCACTTTTTTCTCTTCCACATGCGCACAAACATACATTTATTTACATCTATAATAGCTTCATAAGTACTTATCTGATTTGTATGAAACTTTTATAGTTTATCGAAATTAACCCGCAGATATCTCTAGATTAATTTGAACCGTCTGACCGTCTGCACTCTTTAAATTTTTCTAGAACTCTAATTTATGTAGGAAAAAAAAAATTGACAGATTAAAAAATAAAAAACGGGGGGAACAATAAAGAAATTAGACAATAATGGCTTGCAAAAGCATATAATCAATAATGTAAGTGATAGGATGCGAGGAAGCTATGTGCCTCAGCCACACCTATGGCTATCTATTTATTAGATATTATGAATTTTGATAGATAAATTTGATATGGATATAGAGGTTCAATGACATTTTATTAAAAAGAAAAGCTGGGCAAAAAATTATGAGAAAAATGAATATACAAATATTTCTAAGTGCCGCCAGCTGTCATTTGTGTAAATATAATGTTATTTATAATCTTAGAATAATACTATATATAGAGAAGGAGGGTCACTGATAACATTGAAGCCAACTTTGGAACTTTGGTTGTGTACCTTATCTGCGTTCTAAAAATTCATTTTTGTAATTTGTGACGTCATAACTCTAAAATTATTTGCCTTTGGTTTTTTAATTTAAGTTTTTTATTAAATTATAATTATTGATAGTCAGTTTAGTTTATTGTAACTAATATTTTTGTTGTGTTTTATCTTATTTTAGCTTGAAATATGCTAAAAATAATGTTTATTATATCATGCCGGGCGAGTTGAAAAAAATGACGTCAGAGTGAAACGTAAACAATAACCAATGGCAGGGCTTGTTTTCTTGACGTTTGTGAGCGGGCTTTGAATAGTTACTAAAGCGTGGCCAACCTTCTCCAGCTTAAATGAAAAAAAAGAGTGTTGTTATGTTGGTCCCCTGGTCTAAGGGACACAACCTCTCGGCAAAAGTTGGCTTCAGCCTCTTATCAGTAATTGCTTAGGATTTCGATTCTATGCTCCTTCTATATATAGTATTATTCTATGCCAAAACTGTTTTAAAACCGGGTTTGATAACACATTGAAACGTAGTATTTGACACATAAAGTATTTTTAATAACAATAAAGAATAACTATTTTGTGACGTATTAAAGTATTTATGACGTTTATGAAGTGTTAAAGAATCTAAAAATTGGTTATAATTTATCAGGTCTTTAAAAGCAATTATGTTATTAATTTTCGAAGTAATACACTTTCAATAACAGCCCTCTGTTCCAGGTCTTAAGATGCATAAAAACTGTTTTTATATCTATATGCGATTTTTCAGTCCCACTCGGGACATTATCAAGCTAAAAAATAATTTTATCTACGACTTGCACTGTAAGTACTTTACACTTATCTACGACTTAACATTGCTAATAACAGGGAGGGAAGTGTTACTTCCCTCCCTTGGGAGTAAAAAAACAGTCATACCAACTTAAAAGTTATTTTTTAGGTAAATTTTAAGTATTATGTTGTTTTTTAGGTGTTTTGTTTACTTCTTTTCGGGAAGGTTACTTTATACAAAGTTTTTAAACTTAGAATAATACTATATATAGAAGGAGTGTCACTGATAACATTGAAACCAACTTTGGTTATGATCCTTATCCGCGTTCTAAAAATTCATTTTTGTAATTTGTGACGTCATAACTCTAAAATTATTTGCCTTCGGTTTTATAATTTAATTTTTTATTTAATTATAATTATTGATAGTCAGTTTAGTTTATTGTAACTAATATTTTTGTTGTGTTTTATCTTATTTTAGCTTGAAATATGCTAAAAATAATGTTTATTATATCATGCCGGGCGAGTTGAAAAAAATGACGTCAGAGTGAAACGTAAACAATAACCAATGGCAGGGCTTGTTTTCTTGATTCTTGACGTTTGTGAGCGGGCTTTGAATAGTTACTAAAGCATGGCCAACCTTCTCCAGCTTAAATGAAAAAAAAAGAGTGTTCTTATGTTGGTCCCCTGGTCTAAGGGACACAATCTCTCGGCAAAAGTTGGCTTCAGCCTCTTATCAGTAATTGCTTAGGATTTCGATTCTATGCTCCTTCTATATATATTATTATTCTATGTTTATAATTTTACATGAAAAGTTATGTGGAGATGCCGGGGATCGAACCCGGGGCCTTTCACATGCAAAGCGAACGCTCTACCACTGAGCTACATCCCCCTATATAGCTCTAAATGGAAGCAAATTTGTGTTGTTCCATCTATTTATATCAAAAGCTAACTACGACCTACAAATACCATAATTATACTATAAAATTTTCATTAATATCGGACGTGATTATAAGTGTTTTTATTGGTTCGCAAAAATTGAGCGACATGCCGACAAACAGACACGGAACCAAAAATGCTCCATGATGTCAGAAACGGATTTCTGTCTTGGAATTTTGGAAATTGGATTCCTTAAAAAGTTATTGTCTTCAGAACAATCACATAGCTTCTGTAATAAGCTTTTGATAGATTTATAAACAACAATTTTGACAGATTTATAAAACGGGGAAAAATTAAATAAATTGGATATAATTGGTTTTCAAAGGATAAAATCATTAAGGCTCTACCGCACTTTGAGGTTAGGAGAAACAGTAAAATTGAAATTATACTGGTTCTAAGCAAGATCTCAAAAATCTAATCACAGGCTTCATTCCTAATTTTAATTCTGCACAATTTAAGCCCTATTTCAACTTCCTATGATAAATAGTAAAGACGCCATTTTAATACAACGAGATTTATCGTTGTATTGAAACGGCTGAATGGTTTTTATGGTTAAAAAAAATATAGTTTTTAAGGGTTTTGAGATCATCTTACAAACTCTTATAATTTTGGTAGTTCGTCCGTCCGTCGCATCATGGATCATATCTTCCAATACCCATTGTACCTAGAGACTTGAAATTTGGTGTAAAAGTTAAACTTGTTTGTCCAAATCAGGAAAAATATTGCGAACTCAAAAACAACTCAATTTCTAGTAAGTTCTTGACGGGATTTTCTTATATGTTCTCTAATAGTCTAAGTCTAAAGTGTATACAAGTTATAATCAGCTATCAGCTAGGGAACAATATTTGTTACTTGTTTTTTCACTATTACTTTTATTTACTATTCAACATTTGATTACAGTTTACTTTAAAAAAATTATCCCTCTTTGGCAAGGAATCGAACCCGACCTCATGCTCTTTGTAATTGAATATATCCATAATTCGGAAAATGATTTTTTTCCCGGGAAAACTATTCATATTATTTAGTTAAATCGTAATTAAATGGAATAGTTATTTACGCAACAAGGGAGAGAAGTTTGTTTTCCGGCTCGAAGTTAAGTTTTCTCCTGAGGCAACGCCGAAGGAGAAAACTTCATTAGCTCCCGAGGCTTGCCAAGGGAGATAACTGTAGCATTAGCTCTCGAGGCTTGCCGAGAGAGATAATCCCGAGAGTAGAAATACTTCGATCCATGTTGCGTATTAAATTTTATCTACGACTAGTGCACCATGGGTAATAGCTATTAAGTTTGTAAATATAAAAATTTTACCTACAAATTCACGTAATTTAAACACCTTAAACTGATATTTAGTTACTTGATTTATTAAAATAACAATTCTTATACTAAATATATACGTTTTTAATTTAATTTCGTTTAGTTTGTTTTTAATTTAAAGACTTTGTATGATAACCTAAAGTAACCTTCCCGAAAAAAAGTAAACAAAACAGCTAAAAAAACAACATAATACTTAAAATTTATCTAAAAAATACCTAAGTTGGTATGACTGTTTTTTTACTCCCAAGAGAGGGAAGTAACACTTCCCTCCCTGTTATTAGCAATGTAAAGTCTACTTACAGTGCAAGTCGTAGATAATATATTTTAGATACTTTTTAAGACCCGATTCCGACTAGAGAATTATTTCGAATGCTATTCCAAGAGAAGAAGCTTCCTCTATAGTTCCAAGGAGAACTTTCACAGGATGTAAAGCAAGCAAGTATAATTTATTAAATAAATGAATGACAAATTCATTTCTTGGTCGGAACGTGAAATTTGGTATGCATGGTGTTAAATTTTCAATGTGGTTTTAGAACTATTATTCCAGTTTTGTAGTTGGTTAAACTTCGCAGTTTTGACGGAGATTTTGTGGTATTTAGATGACATTGTGGTTTCATTAACTGATTGAATAAATAAACTTACATCTAAGGATTAACGAGTTTTCGGAATCGGATCTTATTAAACATTATTATACTTCACATTATTTTACACTGTTTCTATTCTTTAATTATTATATAAATGTAATTAATTATTTAAATCAGTTAAATTAATTTATCAGTGTAAAATATTTAGCAAATTCATAAATGCGTTACTTAGTTACTTGTATTGCTAATGTGGAAACAGGCATATTATATTATTCTAAATATTCTTGCGTCTAACCACAAGATAAACTAATGGATAAACAATTTAGGTTTCGAACAAATATTCATTTTATGCAAAGGAATGTTTAATAGGATCCGATTCCAACAAGAGAATTATTATTAAAGCGATTCCAAGAGAAGAAGCTTCCTCAATAGTTCCGAGTAGAACATGACGCATCCCTTATGTTAAAATGTTATAAGATAAAAATAACCGGTGATTTAGCTAACACCAAAACGACAGAAGTTAGCGGTGACTCGAATAAGACAGGAAACTGCCAAACGGAAACTATTTGTATATAATAAAGCGGATAAGGCACAGTGAGAGATAAAACAGACAGACATCTGTGTTTGCCATTTTGTTTACATTCTTATAAGTTAAACATTGCAATCGCCTAAAGAATATCTGAAACTGAAATATTTCTCTCTTTCCGAATCAAGAATCAAGAAAGTTTCACAATCATAAAAATTAAATTTTAAAATACAGAAAGAAAAAATAAATAAATAAACTGTCTATTAATGTGTCACATAGCTTCTTCGCTATACACACATAGCTTTTTTTGTTTTCTTGATGACTCAAACATTCGTTTTTTTTACAACTTTAATTTCTTTAAATATTTTATATATTAATAAATTGGTAAGGCGTGAAGACTCACGTAAAAAGGGTTTCGTTGGTATTGTGAACCAAAATTAGTAAGGATGAGAGGGGGAGAGGAGAATTATTAATTTTTTGACAAAATGTTAGGGAAAATGAAATATTACCCACAAGTGTTATATATTTTTTAATCTACTCTTTATTACCTTTCAATTGATATCCCCACTTAAATCTTGGATTTCCAGTAAATCAGATCGAGTTGCTAATCTTATTTTTTCATTGGCCCAGCAGACCGAACATTTTGCATATTTTTCTATATTTTTAGTAACAGCGGAAGTACGATTTTAGGGGGGGGGGGGGACACGAAAAATGTCGATGTTTTTTGAAAAAATGGCACCGAAAACTAAACACTAACCCTAAGTGGTATATATATTTGTAATCTACACTTTGAACAGCTGATTATTTTTGAGTTCTCTATATTTTTCCTGTGTGCGCGTCAAAACGATCTTTAATACTGGTAAGTTTCACGCTTTTATCTCTTTTGCTCCAAAAGTTATTGGAACCGTACAGAGTGACAGACAGACAGACACAGGAACGAAACTATAAGGGGTTTTTTTTTTTTTGGTTTTACCAACGAAACCCTAAAAAGGGAATATAATAATTAGTGTAATTTTTAATAGATAAAATATTGTATGTAACTATGCAGTAAAGGAAACATTCCTGACTCGTTTAAAGATTACCTGCTTCGGCTACACCTTAGCAGGTAATTAAAATTTATCTACCTCGGCTTCGCCTTCTCAGTAAGTTGGTTTAGCCTATCCTCGCCTTCGGCTCGAAACTATTTGTCAGCAAAATTCCATTTTGTTTCCTCCCTGTCTTTTGTGATCGTATTGCTATTTTGTGGTACTTATTTAAATTCCCCATATGTATTTTAAATATATAAATGGATATAATTATTTATGCTTTCCTTTTTCTAAATAAGTATTAAAACAAATGGATGAATTATAGTCCAATGTACTTGAGCAATAGAAAGATTACACTTCTGTTTTATATAAGAGGAGTAACAGTCTAAAAAATAACATTCCTTACACCTTCTTAAGATTGTTACTCCCCTCTGTTTTATAAATGGGGAGTAACAGTCTAAAGAAGTGTCTAATCATGCTGTTATTATTGTGTTGCTATGTTATGGTGATTGTTTACTGATTGTCGAGAGATAAAAATAGCAATTATTTTCAGTACAAATAACAATCGTAGAAATATGTGTATGAATTGTAATAGAATTTAGTAAAAATTATACGCAAATGATTATTATTTCCGATGTGGAAACTCCGCTCAAGCAGTGATGCAATTTATTGAAATAATCTTTGGTTTTTTCTTCCAAGTAAGAAAGGGGTGTGATTAAATGTCTACGTACGTGATTTAAATTCTTATCTATATTGCATTACTGGTGCAATACATACATATACATTGTATAATAGATAACGATGTTATATATAGGGATGTACTACATGCTAACGATAGCGGCCCAGTCACCTCCTATCTTTCTTCAAAATTAAATTGTTCTCATTACACTGATACGCAAATAATAATTACCACTAATTATGACTATATTAATAAAAAATATACTTTTGACATTTATATCAAAAAATATAAAATTATATAAATATAGTTATGATATTTTTGTTTCTATAGCATATCTAATCTTAAATTCGTCAACACCGTGGTTTTCCCCTTTTGGTGTAATAAAAGAGTTAATCTTTGAATAGGAAATTAGTCTTTACAAAATAAACTAAATTATTATTATAGAAGGGCCCGTTCAAATTNGGCTCTACTGTTACTTTCCACCACGATTTTTACTTTCCGCCACGATTTCTACTTTCCACCACGATTTTCACAACTAGGCTGTAATGGGATCCTTTCTTCCCTATAAACTAGGGTGGAAAGTTAATGTTTCCTCCCTTCTGGAGGAAAAATATTTTTCTTAATGAGAAAATCTGTCATTTGTGAGTATTATAATATTGTTATTATAATTATTGTTCAGGGATATAATTTGTAATTAACCTTTGATATTTTTAATTTTCTGTTTTCCAATATCAATGATAAAAAAAATTACAAATTAAGGGCTACTTCATTAAAAAAAAAAAAAATAAAAAAGTAAGTAAAACTAAATAAAAACGGACTTACGGTGTCTCGGAACTTTCCCTTACCCAATATAAACCTATAAATGATAACAGATTATTATTATTGTGAATTGAAATTATGTTTGTCTGTTAAAAGTTAAGTCCGTTATAGTGAGGTCTGTTATTGCGTGAGGTATTTAACAGCTATTTATGTACCTAAAGCAGCAAGGGCGTTATTACAGGCCGAGGGCGAAGTTTGAAAGCACGAGTGCGTTTAACGCCTGAGGCCTGTCATGACGCTTACTGCTCGTGGTGCGTATACACTATTTTATCGTCCGCTCAGGATAGGAATGTTTAATGTTTACAAGTGGTGGGCGATAAAAATATAAACAAACACTTTCTTATTTAAAAATCAAAAATTGATATTTTCAAAGTTCAAAATTTGATATTTTCAAAATGGCGACAGATATGATAATGAAATTCTGTTAACATTTTTGCCTTATAAATAGGTAGGTACAATTAGTGCAAACTTTAGAAGAAATATTTAGAAATAATATTTCGATTTTTAGCAAATTTTTGCTGACTTAGCATAATAGGTTAGATGAATAAAATTAATTTGATGTATCTTAGTATATTTAATAGGATAATAGAGGGGGTCCAAAATGAATTGGGTTCAGGTAAAGGTTAGTACGATTATGCTGGACTTAGCGATAAGATAAAAATATTAGATTTAATTATATCTGGCTTGAGTATGAATACAACTTTGCATATTTAAAAATTAATAAACAATAGCTTATACTCTTAGTTAGAGGGTTTGTGTTCTTTTTTTTATACATGATTTAATATTTTATTAATTATTCAATGTAATCTGTGCTTCCATATTTTATGAGATTTTGAGTAGAGGTTAATTTTTTTTTTTAAAGAAATCGACATTTATTATGTATTTTTGTTAAACACATGAAAATAACATTATAATTTTTCAAAAGGATATAAATCATACAACTGTCAGCTTACTTAATAAAGCGAAGAAAGACATAAAAGGAAAACTTATTAAATGAGGAATTCATTTCGTTCTGACATTGACAAGGGAATTATATAATAGGGTGTGAAACTCTGGTCTCTCCTCTCGACATAATCCTCTATCAAATATAATATACATATTAGCCTGTCAATGTATCTATTTTGGAAAATACTTGTAGTATCAGTCCAGTACAAATACAAATTAATTAACCTGTCTATACCGGCTTTATTATAATCCGACCCGTTTACTACAAGCCTATATCTTGTGGAGGAAAAAAATCTCTTTCTAAATGAAAACGTGTAAAATATAATGATTTATAATTAATTGTGATTATCTATAGGTACGACTAATTTGTTGTTTGATATAGGAACCAGTAGAACACAACTGAGCAATATAAGACCTTAGAACTTCGAGCCAGTACTTAATCGATTCTTTCCAAAGCGTAGGTGGGACGGCCCCAACTTTTTAAGTCTAGGTCCCCAGTCTGTAATTTATATTCTTCTCGGTATGTCGTCTTTTTTATTTAAATAATTTTAAAATTAACAGAAGGTTCGTGAAATTGAATAGAACAAAAATGTTGTAGCTTTATCCATAGTTAATCTTCCTCTACAACTGTTCGTGGGCTGAGGTTTTATGGGTAAAAATATTTCATATTAATTTCTGATGGCATGCAATTTATTTTATTTTACAAGATATTATTATTTTAGTTCATAATTATTACTTTAAATCCTTCTAAAATTTATTTTATAGAAGAAAATACGATAATATTTGCAAGAAAATATCCAATTTACAAAAAGTACTGAAATTGATAAAATTGGAGTTATTTTTTATATTAAATTCTGAGTAAATTAAATATAATAAGAAATGTGTCGAAGTTTTTATTAATATTAAACAATAATTCGTAACAGACACTTTCTTAACAACACCGTACAATTTTCAGAAGAAATATAATCAAGATATTTTAAGTTAATTAAATATATATTTTTTTAACTATATGTATTTATATTTTCTTGTTCCAATAGCACCAAATACTTCAAGTTTAGGAGATATTCTGTTTACTAGTTTGTCGTTTAGTAGGGTGCTTCTTTAATTTAGATTATATATGTATAATATATAATAATATAAAAATAATAAGTGATATTACTAAACAATAAATAAAGCGTATAAACTATTTCTAAACTCATTTTTTTATTCGCTCTCAAGTTCAAATACATAGGTGGGAACAACACTATTTACGATTTAACCAATATGCCAAAGATTTCTTGTAACTAGTCCTTTAAAGAATCGCAACTAGTGTTTCACAAATGCATATTACTCGATTTCCTGAAACCACTTATCTATTCCATAATATGTAGAATCATTTATTTCGTCTTTGCATATTATCTTTTATAATAGAAAATAAGATATATAACTTCTAACTTTAAAAATAATTACCATAGAAGAAAAACCACCGCTTAAAAGAATAATAAAAAGTTAATATACTAAGGAATATATTAAGAAAAGTAATATGCTACTTTTTAAGATGGTAACCGGTTGGAGAAGGTAAAATTTCAGTATGTTTATGTAAAGTCTACGTATCGACAAACGTTGAGGTCTAAGGGCTGAGCGAGGAGGCTAAGCTTAGAGCAAATATTTAGCTTCTTCTCTACTGAGAGAGAGTGACACTAAGCCAGAGTCTTTAATCTAATTAAATTTTATTTGACCTTGGAATAAGGCTTAGTGAAGAATTAAAATAGCTTTCTTACTATGATGAATAAATTATTCGGTAATTAATCTTTTTTCTTTATTAACGATCTCTCTAGGAAATTAAAGATGGTTTTCATTTTAGGATTTTGAACTTTTAGGAGTTCCAGATCGACCCAAGCATATTGTTTGTTAAATGCCTTCTGTGTGTATATTTTAGGGATGGGAGGATGAGAGGAATGGTTCCATGAGTGGAACGAGTTACAACGTTTCTTTCCAAACCAATAACTAGTTGTTTTTGGAACGTATCAGTTTATGTTCCAAAGAAGCAGTTTCTCTTATACTTCACGTGTTCCTGAGTCTAGTCCAGGTTCGTTCCACTATAAGTTACGTTTCACAAACGTTCAATACGTTCAATAAGTTACGTCTTCACTGACGCTGACGATGAAAAATTGAAATAAAATACAAACATTTATAATAATACTAAGATCCCTTTATTTATCTTTTTTTTAATTGATATTTTAATTACAGCCCAGTAAAAAGTTAATAAAAATGCTTATGTTACAACATTATGGTAACCACTTAAAAAGTATATTTTATACCAGTATAAATAATATTTTTTAAAAATATAGAATATTTTCTTTTCATCACGAGATCTAAAACTAAACCTAAAATAAATAAATTTCTCCTGTTTATTTCGTATAATTTACTAACTATTTACTAAAGCGATCAATATAAATTTAAATAGATTGTTACTTACTCCATAAATACGAGTATATTGGTGGCTGTATTGTTTATTACAAATATAGTTTTATTAGCTTTAGTTTGTTACCATTAAATTGTTTTGCACAATAAACATAAATAATTACATCATTTAAATTCCTAATTACAAATTATACACAGAATATATGCATTATTTTCATTTTCGATCATTTTTTTTGCTAAACACACGTGTAGCTTCCAAAATGTGGTTCAATATTTTATTGATTTAGGTATTAGCAGAATGTAAATTATAAACTATTTAATTTTTTAAATAGAAATTTATATTAATTTTTTTTTTTTGCTTGGAAAATAGAATAACTTAATGAAATGTTATTCGTATCCATTGCAGATAAATTAGTATTAGATGAGTATTTGAAGACTCGTGGGCGTTTGGAAGGTTGTGAATAAGTTATTATGGCTATGTTTAAGGTGTTTATATTCTCAATGTTGATCCACCCAGACTACTGCGATTACATTTCCAGCTCATCAAGGAGTCACAGAAGCTGTATGACGTCACGTTATCGGGGGGCTAAGATGAACCGAGATGGTGTTGATGGAGGCTGGTGGCGGGGGGCGGCAGAGTGCCCTGGGGGCGGCAGACTAACTTCAGTAGTAAGGTAGGCCCTCTACCATGCGCCCCAGCAAAACCCACCAAAGTTTCCACGATCCCTCCAACTGCTTTGTCTCACGAAATCTTGACTAACATCTATTTCTCAATTCTTAGTAAATACTCTCTGTATTAATACAACGATACAATCTTATCTTATATCCGACATTATGTATAGAAACTAATCTGGGTTTAAAAAAAAAAAATTACTTTCGGATAAAGAAACTTTTAATTTTGTTGTTAATTGAATTAAAAAAAATAGTTTTCATCATGAAATGAAAAAGAAATGTCCTCTTGAAATCTCCTTTCACTTAATGGTAAGTATCTCCTTTGACCAAACAATAATACTTAGATTTTTCGTAATTTACATTTTAACAATGACATTGTTAATTGCGCTAGTTGTATGTTAGTTATTAGTTATTAAAATTTTAACTATTAATTTATTTTAAACACTCTGTTGCTACAGTGCTTGTAATTATTGTAGATTATTTAAATATAATTTTGTACTTTATCAAAAGGAACAGCTTGAATCTGACTCTGCTATCTAAGAGTTTCTAATAGTGGCGCTATTTCATTGAAAAATTATAAAACTTTTATTTTTAAATGATTTAATCGAGGGTTTATTTCCAACAATATCCAAATCCCAAATGCTTAACTTATTGCCAATAGTATAATATATCGATCATAATAAAAAAAAAACTCGAACGATTAGATAAGGCTTATGCTTTTTATTTAATAAAAATATTGTGCGTTAGTAAAAATTATTATTTAACTAGCATTAAGGGAGAACTAAACTATTAATTGCAATAAAGTATCCATGCTTAATCTTTAATTGTAAAAAAGGTTACGACCAAAAGCTTTTACATTTAGTAAAAAATTGTAGTAAACATTTTAGTAAAAATTTTATTAGTTGAAATAATTAAGTATTTCCAAGTTGAAGATTAAAAGAATATTCGTTAGATGAGAAAGCGCAAGAAAGAAGGCTTGCGGTCAAAGATTTTTCTTTGAAAAAAATGATAGTAAGATTACATGGTAAATTAGAGTAAATACTGTGAAAATGTACACAGTTCTATCATACGACCCCTATTTTCCACTTTTGTGTGCAGAGCTCTTGAGAGGGATGGTTGTTGATTTATCCCTATAAAATCCTACAAGAGGCTGAGAGTTCATTCTATTTCAAAAGAAAAGGAACCTTTGCAACAAAGAGCTATTATTTAGATTAACGTTGCCCATAGTTAGAGCAATAGGAAAAAATCTCAATGGTGTGATATAAATACTTAGTAATGTCTATTATCTGCCTCTATATGTATATGAGTTCAATACGCACGAATTGCAATACGTTATAAAATTAACAATCTATCATTATTCAATATACTTAAATTTTGTCAAATTCACTACATATCTTTTCGGTATTTAATGAAATTCTATTAATTTTCATATGAAATTCTATTAATTTTCATTAAGGTTTTAGATGATTTAGAGTGAATTAAAGCTTTTTAGCTAATAAATTAAATATAAAATAGTTTGGAAATTTATAAAGCTATATCTAGCGTGACTTGGCCAACACCAGAGGCTAGTACCCTAAAAGATAATATGAACATATGACGAACTTAAATGTATTAAAAAATATTTATCTTAAAGCTATAAATTATATAGATTGAATACCAAAGTAAGGTTTTTCATGAGATAAGCAATTTATCCAAATTTAAGAATAATAAAAAATTATTATATTATTTATTTATATTTCTTCTGTGAATTTTTATATTTTTACCAAATTAAACTTAACTGACCATGTATAGTGAATTTTAGTAAACTTTAGTTTTATATATGTATAATATATAATAATATAAAAATAATAAGTGATATTACTAAACAATAAATAAAGCGTATAAACTATTTCTAAACTCATTTTTTTATTCGCTCTCAAGTTCAAATACATAGGTGGGAACAACACTATTTACGATTTAACCAATATGCCAAAGATTTCTTGTAACTAGTCCTTTAAAGAATCGCAACTAGTGTTTCACAAATGCATATTACTCGATTTCCTGAAACCAATTATCTATTCCATAATATGTATAATAATTTATTTCGTCTTTGCATATTATCTTTTATAATAGAAAATAAGATATATAACTTCTAACTTTAAAAATAATTACCATAGAAGAAAAANAATTTTAAAATGTCAATAATATCAAAAGAAAGGATGAGTTCGTTGGCCAGAATTTTTGGATTTCATTTAGGGGCCACATTTTGACAATTTAGAGTATAAAAAAAAGCATAAAATCGTGTTTTTTTCCATTTTATCCCCCTTTTATATGAAAATATGATAAAAGTGTACATAACAATTACTGTACTCTAGAGCTTTCCAACGATGTGCATTTTGAAGGGCAAATACTATTTTGACTTTTGCGCCCCGTACCCGTGTGTACCCAAACATTTTTTTTTTTTTTTCACCCATTCAAATTCTAAACCAAAATTATTCTATACTATCATAAGCCAATAATACGCAGATTTATTTGACAATTCGCTCATTAGGTCATGGTGAATGACTGGACTTTATTTTTATCTGACCTTATTATCACGAGTAGTTATTTACGGGAAGACCAAACCAAATAAAATAAAAAACCTTACCCTGAACTTTTTTTCGATCCGAACCTTTTCTAGTGGAGTTCTAAGCCTCCAAATTTGAGTGATTTCCAAATTATTTTTCATTAATTTCTTGATGAGGTTCATTCTTTTTTTGATGAGAGGAGGGTTGGAATTGATATTGGGGTACTCATGTTAAAGACAAAATGAAAATTAAGTGAAAAGTTAATTAAATTATTAATGAATTTTCCACATTAAGACCCCTAATTCAGGGAGTTAGATTTTATTTTTTTCTAATACTTGGTAATTTTAGTTTTATACAAGAAGTACAGCGGTTAAAGGCACCTACACACGATCTGACCGTGTCGGCCCGACCGAAGTCGGGACCCGATCTGGTCGGTCGTAGACTCGGCTACACACGTTCCCGACTTTGTCAGTCGCCACCGTTCCTTCGTCGTGTTAACATAAAATAGCTCTCATATTAAACAAACTGAAACTATTGTAATGTAAAATTTCCCGCTTAAACAAGCCAAAAAGTAAACAATTAGGCTTGAACTATCAAAACCAGCTGATTATTATATTTTTTTCCGACGACAGCGCTACACTCGGCCAAATCTTGTTACTTGGTTGTCCGACCTAGGGCGGTCGGGTGGCAATGCCCACCCGACAGCCGACTCAGTGAACTGACCAAGTCGGGTCAGAGCCTCGACTACACACCACCCGATTTCTCGTCCGACCCGACCAAATTGGCCCAACCGCCCGACCAAATTGGGTCGTGTGTTGGGGCCTTAAATAAGGTAGTGCCACAAAAGAGTTGCCCTCGTTAAGGCTGTAGAACAGAAGTGCATAATCAAAGTAACTTGGCTCAGATAAAAAACAACACTAGGATAAACCCCTAAATAACAAATACTTTACAACATAATAACGTATGGCCTTTTTATAATTTATTCATAAGGTTTTCTGTACACTCCATATAAGTAAGTAAGTAATTCATTTATTGGAAAAAAATTAAATCAAAAAAATGTTTAGGTTTTTTTCAAATCCTGATTTACATATTTCCAAATCAGCTGGGTAGCTGTGGATAATTTGGAAATTACATTTTATAACATTAACCGAACTATTTATAAACCATAATCTATATTTTTTCATTTCTCTACATATTTTTTTATATAAGTGCGATTTTTAAATAAAACTATATTTTTTTTTTTTTACATTTTTCTAAAATTATTATTTTTTTTNATCCATAATTTTTTTTGTCTCTTTAGTTAGATCAGAGACCATTATATTTATTTCTTCTACGGATTTGCCTATGAGAACAATGTCGTCTGCGAATTTCATTCTGTTCAAAGTATTCCCATTTATATTTATTCCGTATGTTATTTAAATTTATCGAAAGCTTCTTCCAATATCGAGCAGAATAGTTTTGGCGAAATCAGATCTCCTTGTCTTAAACCTCTTCTGACTTTTATAATTTATTTTTTGCTTCCTCGCGTGATTAGCATTTCTGCAGTTTCATAAATGCTCTCGAGTATGTCGACATAATTTTGTTCGATTGATTTTCTTTTTAATGTGATCCTTATAGCTTCGTGATTAACACTGCCAAACGCTTTTTCAAAATCCACAAATAAAAGACATAATTCAAAATTGCGCTTTCGATATCAACCGCTGAGTAACAATGATGGCATCGCATGTGGAATAATTCTTCTTAAAGCCTACTTGATCTACTGGTATTTCCAATGCACTTTCTATTCTTCTAGTCATGACAGTCATAAAAAACTCCATATACGACATATTTTTAGAAATACTATTCTAAGTCTCTATCATCTATTGCTAGAATTTATTTTTATTTTAAAGACTGCAATATTGTATGGTAATGTTAGCATCACTAAAAAATGTGTAACATCTCTCTATTTATCATGATATTGTAATAAAGGAATCATGTCATTTATTTATATTTATATTTAATAAGTGGCGAAACAAGCTTTTTTAGTGAAGGGCAATAAAGTAGAATTTTTATGTTAAACTTTTTCTGGTAACTTAATTATTCGAAAAAACAACCTGAAGAATCACCAAAATTGCGGATTTCCCCTTGGAAATAATTTCCCCAAGGGATAGAAAAACTAAAGACGCTGACAAACTTGTTTCAATAGAATATTAAATTAAGAATACATAATATTTTAAAAAAATCACAATTCTTCCTCTAAGGTCTAGACTTTATTTGTTGAATGTCAATAAATATGAAGTTTAATTAAAATTCCATAATTAAATATCTCCTCAAACGAAAAATCTAACACTACTGACTTCTATAGTTATATACATAAGACTACACAAACACACACACACACACAAACATATATATATATATATATATTAANAACATTTAATATGGATTGAAAAAAAGTATGTGAACCCACTGTAAAATATGTCCAAACAACTAATATTTTATTTCCCAGCAAGGAATCACATTATTTTATACTCACGTGACCGAGAAAGCTATGTGCCACACTATTTATCAGACTATTTTTTAAAGTAGTCACCAGATTTTGAAAGAAATTGTTGTCGATAGTAATCTACATATTATGTTCCTTATATTAATTTCAAACTTCTGTTCGCATAATATATTCGCATTTAATATTCAATAAAAATAAATTTGACCATTCTAGAGATTGAAACAGGTCCGAAAAACACACTTTCAATTCCTAGTGAGGTCACATTAGCTTTAAGATATTTTATTTAATACTCACACCCAAACATTTATAAGTATGTATGTATATTGAAATCTGGCTCTAACAATTTTTTTATACTCACGTGACCACATGCATCCAATTAGAGGAAGCAATGTGGCACAATAAACGGTAGACATATATGTAGTATATTATTATTTATTTTATTATTTTTTTTTCTTCTTTTTCATTCCGGAGATAGCCAAGCTTGGACATACACATTTTCCATCTTGCGCCACTCTGTCCTGTCTATTGCTACTCTTTTCGACGTGGCTTCTCCACAACGTTTCTTCATTTCTTCATCCCACTGTTGAGCCGGTCTTCCTCTATTGCGAGTCAAGACCCTTGGATACCATTCTAAGATTTTTCTGCTCCATCTTTAAGCTGTCGCCCTCATGATATGGCCGGCCCACCTCCACTTCCACTCAGTTACCACTTTCCCAATGTCATCCATTTCCGTCTGTAGTCTTATCCATTTGTTAGTTTTTCTATCTTTTCTGGTTATCTTCAACATGCTCCTCTCCATCCCTATGACGGCTTTTCTTAGCATATCTATGTTTTTCCTTGTCAGAGTCCATGTTTCACATGCATATATGTCAATACTGGTTTAACTACGCTATTCCACAATTTGATCTTCTCTTGAACTTTTAAATTAGATCTAAAGAGTTTTTTATATTTATTGAATGCACTCCATGCCATTCCTATTCTCCTACTAATTTCCCTATTTGAGCTGTTGGTCTTTGACCCAGATATATAAATTCTTCAACATGATCAATGTTCTCTTCTTCAATCCTAATTGGGATGTTACTTCCACAGTTTACGGTCATGATTTTTGTTTTTGTAGAAT
>KZ652194.1:177566-204898 GCA_001010745.2 Gerris buenoi
GTGAAAACTGCATTGCAATGTCTTCAACCGTTCAAAAGTTACAGGAGGTGCTAAAGTTACGTGACTCACATGTGTAAAAATATATATATATATATATATATATATATATATATATATATAATTATATATATATATAAATCCAGCTGTATTCCCGTGCTTCACTAAGAAGTATTATTTTTAATGTATTTTTTTTAAATTACAACTTACTTGTCGTTACTATAAGTTACTACTTACTTGTCTAAGGGCACTGGACAAGATTTGAAAAACACTAAGGGAGCATATTTTACTATAATATTGACCATAGGTAACCTTTAGTCCAGTGAGGGCTCATTTAAAATCCACAAGAGCTCCACGATGCTGGTAGCCGGCTCGGGCGGCGGGTTGCTGACCCCTTGAACTGAGGTCAAGAAACATTAATTATTTTACTGAGCTCCATGAGTTAAATCGGAATAATCAAAATAACCAAAGTATTTTATATCATAAAAGAAAGCTAAATTCCAAATTCCATCATTCAAGTACGTTTGGTTCCAGAGATATCGGCGTATCAAATGTTGCTTACAAATGGCCGCTATCTTGATTAAGATGGCGGATTGTCAAAAGATTCTTTAGCGAACACCTAGAAGCTTACAGGAACGTACCTAGACCTACTAAATTGTAGGTTTAGCGGTTCCAGAGATACGACCTAGTAGATTGTAGATCTAGCGGTCATTCAGATATCGTTATGAGTTATGAGTCAGTGATTAAATACACATATTTATATATATAATATATGTATATATGTACATATAATACATGTATATATGTACACACACACACACATATATATATATATATATATAAATTAATCTGGTGCTATTTGCGGATTACTTTCGATAAACTATAAAAGTTTCATTCAAATCAGATAAGTACTTTTGAAGCTATAGGTGAAAATAAATGTATGTTTGTGTGCTTGTGGAAACAAAGAGAAACAAATATGCGCAGAAGGTTGAAACTTATATATGGGACCAAACAATGGGCTAATTATGACCTACCACCTAAATTTCATTAAAATTGAACGAGTAACGCGTAGTTTTTAAGATATGTTGGTTCGCAAAAATTGAACGACAGACCGACCGAAAGACCGACAAACCGATAGACAGACACGGAACCAAAAATGTTCTCTGACGTGTGAAACGGATTTCTGTCTTGGAATTTTTGAAATCAGAGACCTAAAAATTAATTCGTTCTTCAGCATAATCACGTAGCTTCCGTTACCTTCAGTAAGCTCGGAAGCAATATATATTTTATTTTAAATTTTACAATATCTCTTCACATATATGTGAAGTGTTGAACAGCCCAATTCTGAAAAACGAATAAAAATTTATTAAAAGACACAGCTAATTAAGTAATTCGCTTAATCATAAATTAACGTTAAATTTATTGTCAAGTTAAAATTGTTCTATAATATGTTACACATTTAAATGAAATATTTAAAAATTAACGTTTGCTCATTTATTTAAAAGGGATATGTTATAATCAAAATAATAATAATTCAAGTCGTGGCTATAGATAATGCTATTTTTCAAATTAGGGTTCTTTTGACCATTCCCTCCTCTTGCTGGAGGGAATGGTCTTTCCACCTTTCCCTCTTCGATGTCAAGGTATATATCTCAGGTGGGATTGTCTACTTTCTGCTGAATAAACTTATGGACAAAAAACTCGGAAAGAAATCCTGACAGATATCAAAGTTTTTTATATTGCCGGACTATATTTAATTGATGACACCGAAGAATAACGGCTTACCTGTGAAAAAAGCCAGCTTTTTTTTATTCCTGAAGGCTGTGATCTATATCAATGGAAAAAAAGTTTTTAGATGTACGGTCCTAAATCCCACATGTACCTGCTTGCCCTGATCATTCAGGAAAATTCGTTTTAAAAAAAAATACTTGGGAGCTCGGAGAGACACAGACCCCTTGTCAAGTGAAATGCAGAACAAGTGGGTGGGGTCCCGTATAATTTTATGAACAGCTGGGTAAAAAAGAAATATAGGGATGGGGGGACTCAACCCTTTCGGTCAAGGCCCTCAGTTTCACTGTAAAAAAAGTACCGGCGAGTTAAATCAACAAACCTCCTTGAAACACTGCCCTCCGCAACACAGAGTAAATATGGAGTAGCACTAAGGAAATAATACACCATGTAAGGCTTTCTTCCAAAACGAACAGAAGAATTGTATATAAGCGGATTTTTTGTCTATGTTTTTAAATGATCAAATTTAAAATGACAATGCACTATTGAACCATTTTGATTACCTAAGGAAAATAATAGGTTATAGCGATAAGCTACGTCAAACATAAGATTGAAGTAGGATGTATTCTTTTTAGAAATGGTTCAATTCGATAAGAGAGAAATGTTACTAATCATTTTAAATATATTTATTTTATTGCTTCCGAACTTTCCGAAGGTAATGGAAGCATTTTGATCGTTCAGAAGCACGACATTTTATTATGTCTTCTATTTAAAAAATATCTGGACAGCAATCTGAGTCAGACATCAGGTAACATTTTTGGTCTTATGTTTGTCCATCAGTCTATCGTTCATTGTTTTTGCGAACCACTATAATATTAAAATCTACTCATCCTTTTTAATGTAATTCTGCGTGCACTAGTTTCTGCTCATTACGAAATTCTGCGCGAAATAGTTTCTCTTCCACGTGCGCTTAAAGGTTCTTTATTAACACCTATATCTTTAAGAGTACACTCAGCTAATTTGTATGAAATTTAAATGAAAAATTCAACTAAATTTTACTAAATTGATACTTTTATTCATGTAAAAAAATATTGACAGAGATGAAAAAGACGTAAAAATAAAATATATTATACAATAACGGTTTGCAATAGCATAACATCATTGAAGTGAGATAGAACGGGAGAAAGCCATATATGCCACAATAATTGGAAGACTATTTTTTTCAAGTATCACGAGGTTCTAGTCTGCAATATTTAAAGAAATGTAAACTTTTTGAATGTTAAATAATGAAGATTACATTCTTCCCAATTGCGTACAATTAACTATCTCGTAACCAAAGGTAAAGGCTATGTGATCGTTCTGAAGAACTTTTTTTTATTCCTCCAAATTCAATAATTCGAAGACAGAAGTCTGTTTTAGACATCACGGAACATTTTTGGCGTCTATATACTACATTATATTATAAAATTATGATTTACAAGAAAATTTCCAAATAAAAGTAGTGAAAATTATATGATTAAAACGTGTTTGAGGTTTCAAAAAACCTACTTTAAGACACAGCCTTGTAAATCTATCAATCATAATTAACGCAATCTTTTAAAAGGACTTCGCCAATAAAAGCAAAACTAAAATATGCTTTGCGGTTTTCTTCTGATAGTTGATTTCGACTTATGTTGACCTCTACAACTTTTGATGGGGGTTTACATGACCACAAACCGCAGTGCAATAGGAAATTTGAACTGCATTCGCCAAACAGTAGTTTCTTTTAATTAATACCGTTAATAACCTCGATTATATTAGTAATTTCTATAATTTATTTATATATTTAATTTTGACTTATACAGATATTTATTAATAACTAAATATTCCTTAAGAGAGTTTGATTTTTTTGGGATTACTTAAGCATCGTTATTATGTACAATATTACATCACCCTTAACCACTGAAAGAGTTTTAAATTATTAGTTTCTAGGAAAGTAAAAATAGTTGTATAATTTTATAATGGATGTGATATATTTCATAAAATAGTCGCTGAATACAAAAGTACCCTCTTATAACGATTCATAACCTTTAAATAGTATAGACTTAAAATATGTATAACTATTATATATATTATCTAATATATTGAAAAAAATATATATTCAAAAGACGTGATCATTATGAACTCGTAGATATACACTGTCACATTTTTGTTCCAACGATGAGATTTTTGTAAGACGTATCGGCTAATGATATATCTTAGATATCTACCGTATGTTTACAAATTCATTGATATTCATAACATGCTGAGACAATAATTTTGAACGAGTCTTAGCTTGTTAGCTTTCAAGTAGTGGCACACTGGCTTAGACACCAAACGTGGTGTGACTTCTACTACTGAAAACGTTCCAATCAAATCTATCTCTATCATGTCCTCAGTTGACCGCGGTTGTCTTAAGGATCATGCCTTAAATCAATGTCAAACTTGTGTTCTACTAACATGTTTTATATTCTTTTAAGAAGCAGTGATAATACTAATAATTTTTTGAATAGTTGTTTTAAAGATGATCTATTATGTTTTCCTTCAATAATTAGTAATTTTAAAACTCCGGTTATTTATTGAAAGGTAGATTTAACAAATTATATCATTGAAGGTGGTATTTTTATTACTAATAAAAAAATTACATCGCTAATCTCACAAATAAAATAATATCTACACAAAATATCAGCTACTATTTAAGGTAAGACATTTACATGATGCTGCTAATTTTTAAATAATTGCAATACTCGATAAGTAAATTAGTTATAATAGTTCTCAATTGAAGATTTATAGTATACGTATTCTTATACATAAGCATTTTTGTCTGTTTAGAAATTTCTTATTTGCTTAGAAATTTCTAAATTTAAAATTTCAAGGCTCTAAACAGTTTTCCAGCTGAAGATGTCCGAGCATTTGTTTCATTATTTTTTCCCAAATGAACTGAATATCGTGCCAAGGTATTTTATAACAGTTCACTTGTTCTAGAGGTTTTGCCCCTAAACATATTTTATGTTTCTTTTCCTCTCTAGAGACTATCAATGTTTTAGTTTTATCTTTGCTACCTCTTTTGTTTAACTCCTGTAACCACAGGTTAATTTTCCTTTGGAGTTTCTGAGCAGAAAATGGTTACATTTGTGATGAATTTAATTGAAACAAAATAATTAATACTTTATTGATATTTAGTTACTATACTTTTATTTGAATAAATAAATTAATAAGTTAGATATTTAGATTACATTGCGCATCTTAGAATCTTCTAATGGAATAACTTTGACACAGTGTCAGATATCCATTTCTTTATTTGAAGTTAGAATAAAGGTTATGTAGTTTATATTTATACGTGAAGTATAGCAGATCGAGATCGAAACTATATAGGGTGGTTTCTACACACTATTTGCAACAAATAATATCTTCTTGACCATAATCCATAGTCCTATTTGTATCCTATGAAGCAGAAAATAGATTATCATGTATTTTATGTTTTATACACCTTTCTCCTATAAATGCAGTAGGTATACGTATACCTATCTAATGTTGAAATAGTACCATTAAAGAGATTTGTAATTTATTGTTTTAGATTCTATCAGGGTCATCTGAGAATAAAATGTATTTGTTTTTTTCGTACATATTGCATATACAATAAATAAATTAATAGTAAAAAACAAGCTTTTATTTAAATGCTGTCCACCATATTGGATTTAGAATGACGTATTTAAGGTAACCATGCAATATCATCTAAACTAAACATATATGCAAAATTTTAATTCAATTGGTTGAGGGTAACTACTAGCCGAACATACTTACAAACATTGCAAGTTAAATAAAAGCTCGTAAAATAAGTTGACAGTTTTGACTGAGATTTTAGTAAACTTATTAGTATTTAATACTCATAACTTGATAAATACATAACTAAATTTGTCTATCGCATAACAAGAATAATAAGCCCATGTATTAAAGCCTTAATACGTGAAATACCCGAAAGTAAGTCTTATAACTAAGTAACATCTGTTATTGGTACTTGTCCTTATTTGGACAAATAAAATATTCTATTTATTGCACCAACTAGATCAAAATAAAATCCAAATTAATATGAAAATGTATTCAAATACATTCATTCCAAAAGAAATAAAAAAAAATTTCCTCCGGATGTGACTAAAAGTCAAGAGAATTTGAACCAAAAGAGAAAAGAAATAAACTTATTCAGCTGGATTTTTAAGTCTTATTCTTTGATCTTTGTTTCTTTTGTCACTGAATCGTAAATGTGTCAGAAAAAGCTTTGATAATAAAGAGTTTTTATTCTTGCATTTGAAATTAGTCGTAAAAAAAGGGGAGTAATGATGCAATTGACAGGGAAAGAAATTTTAGAAGTTCTTTTGATGTATAATAAAGTCAATTCTTTGTAGCATGACAATTGGTCTGAGTTACGCATATATAAATAATTATGGTAAGTTTTTTTTACTCTTTTATGTTACATCATTTACTGGAAATAAGACTGGCCAGATTGAAATCATCAATCAATGGANGGTTGAAACTTATATGGGACCAACAATGGACTAATGTCGCTTGGTCGGGTGATGCATAACATGATCCATGTGTAAATCTAATCATTTCGAAGGAATAAAGAATTGAAGTTATTAGTTACATATCTATTATATTCACAATACCTATCACAGCTACATAGTACGTTGTAAAGAAGTTTTAGTATCTAAGGTAGAATTATTAGTTATCAATTATATTCACAATACCTATCACAGCTACATAGTACGTTGTAAAGAAGTTTTAGTATCCAATGTGAAATTATTACTTATCTATTATATTCACAATACCTATCACAGCTACATAGTAGGTTGTAAAGAAGTTTTAGTATCTAAGGTAGTATGTAGTAAACATTGGATACTAAAACTTTAAATAATCGTGTACCTTATTTAGGTAGGTAATATAGGGTACTAAATAATTATATTCTTGCACCTAGTATTAAAATAATTATTAAATTTCATATTATGCACTTGTAAAAGCTGTTACAAATTATTTTAATGAGATGTGTATGGGACTTACCTGTTGTTTTTGTAACTGCTCATAGGTTTTTTGTAACTCTGCATCCATTCCATTATTTACCGTGATTGTAATAATAATACTTGTAATGATTAGTAATGTTAAACTAAAGAAACACTATTTCTTTTTTTTATCACTCACTATAAAAATGAAATACTACACTGATAGAGTATGCATCAAGAGATCCATTTCTTTATTTGAAGTTAGAATAAAGGTTATGTAGTTTATATTTATACGTGAAGTATAGCAGATCGAGATCGAAACTATATAGGGTGGTTTCTACACACTATTTGCAACAAATAATATCTTCTTGACCATAATCCATAGTCCTATTTGTATCATATGAAGCAGAAAATAGATTATCATGTATTTTATGTTTTATACACCTTTCTCCTATAAATGCAGTAGGTATACGTATACCTATCTAATGTTGAAATAGTACCATTAAAGAGATTTGTAATTTATTGTTTTAGATTCTATCAGGGTCATCTGAGAATAAAATGTATTTGTTTTTTTCGTACATATTGCATATACAATAAATAAATTAATAGTAAAAAACAAGCTTTTATTTAAATGCTGTCCACCATATTGGATTTAGAATGACGTATTTAAGCTAACCATGCNAGCTGAAGATGTCCGAGCATTTGTTTCATTATTTTTTCCCAAATGAACTGAATATCGTGCCAAGGTATTTTAAACAGTTCACTTGTTCTAGAGGTTTTGCCCCTAAACATATTTTATGTTTCTTTTCCTCTCTAGAGACTATCAATGTTTTAGTTTTATCTTTGCTACCTCTTTTGTTTAACTCCTGTAACCACAGGTTAATTTTCCTTTGGAGTTCCTGAGCAGAAAATGGTTACATTTGTGATGAATTTAATTGAAACAAAATAATTAATACTTTATTGATATTTAGTTACTATACTTTTATTTGAATAAATAAATTAATAAGTTAGATATTTAGATTACATTGCATCTTAGAATCTTCTAATGGAATAACTTTGACACAGTATCAGATATCCATTTCTTTATTTGAAGTTAGAATAAAGGTTATGTAGTTTATATTTATACGTGGAGTATAGCAGGTCGAGATCGAAACTATATAGGGTGGTTTCTACACACTATTTGCAACAAATAATACCTTCTTGACCATAATCCATAGTCCTATTTGTATCATATGAAGCAGAAAATAGATTATCATGTATTTTATGTTTTATACACCTTTCTCCTATAAATGCAGTAGGTATACGTATACCTATCTAATGTTGAAATAGTACCATTAAAGAGATTTGTAATTTATTGTTTTAGATTCTATCAGGGTCATCTGAGAATAAAATGTATTTGTTTTTTTCGTACATATTGCATATACAATAAATAAATTAATAGTAAAAAACAAGCTTTTATTTAAATGCTGTCCACCATATTGGATTTAGAATGACGTATTTAAGGTAACCATGCAATATCATCTAAACTAAACATATATGCAAAATTTTAATTCAATTGGTTGAGGGTAACTACTAGCCGAACATACTTACAAACATTGCAAGTTAAATAAAAGCTCGTAAAATAAGTTGACAGTTTTGACTGAGATTTTAGTAAACTTATTAGTATTTAATACTCATAACTTGATAAATACATAACTAAATTTGTCTATCGCATAACAAGAATAATAAGCCCATGTATTAAAGCCTTAATACGTGAAATACNCTCTTAACTTTGTAATTTTAAATGGTAACCCTTTAAAATGTAATTGAGAAACGTTAAACTACTGTGAGTAATACTGTTTTGAGAAGTGTCCTCCACTGAGTGACTACAATATAACACATGAAGTTATTAGTTACATATCTATTATATTCACAATACCTATCACAGCTACATAGTAAATGAAGAAAGAAAAGTCACTCCACGTGAAATAATTTTATTTCCAAAGCAGCTTTCAACCGAGTCTCGGTTTTCCTTTTTAACCTTTTGATTAGTTGTTATTTTATTACTGTTTGTTCAGGCACTGATGATGACCCTTTAGTGGTTGAAAGCTGCTTTGGAAATAAAATTATTTCACGTGGAGTGACTTTTCTTTCTTCATTTAATGATGACCTCCACTAACGCTTCATATCCTAATTAGCTACATAGTAGGTTGTAGTTGTAAAGAAGTTTTAGTATCTAAGGTAGTTTGTAGTAAACATTGGATACTAAAACTTTAAATAATCGTGTACCTTATTTAGGTAGGTAATGTAGGGTACTAAATAATTATATTCTTGCACCTAGTATTAAAATAATGATTAAATTTCATATTATGCACTTGTAAAAGCTGTTTAAAATTATTTTAATGAGATGTGAATGGGACTTACCTGTTGTTTTTGTAACTGCTCATAGGTTTTTTGTAACTCTGCATCCTTTCCATTATTTACCGTGATTGTAATAATAATACTTGTAATGATTAGTAATGTTAAACTAAAGAAACACTATTTCTTTTTTTTATCACCAACTAAAAAAATGAAATACTACACTGATAGAGTTATGCATCAAGAGACCAAGCGGCCGGTGTCTGTCTCTTGGTCTATCTGATGCAAATCTCCAAAAACCACGTGTCGCTTGACTCATTGATGCTAAACTCCGAATAGGCGATTGAAGGAATGGCGGATGCTTTATTTTTAAAATACTGGTGGTGCATTCTATAGATAACTCTATTAATCGCTGAAATAGTTGTTAGACATCCAATCCAACAGATGGCGCAAATATCTCGATTTTGAAAAAAAGGTCGCTTGGTAATGCATAACATGGTGTGATGCATAACATGATCCATGTGTAAATCTAATCATTTCGAAGGAATAAAGAATTGCGATGGCACGAAAATTTGATTTTATATTATGAAGAATTTACACATTTTGAGATTACCTGAGTCTAAAAAATTGGATATGGTCCATCGTTTTTGCAGACGGAGCTTAAACAACAAGGCCGGTTTCTACTAAAATTGGCCAAACAGAAAATATTCCCCATGAGGCGAAATCGAGAAATAAATTTTAGCTGAAAATTTAGGGCCCCAATACTTCTTAATTCTCGAAAAAGGTTCCCATTAAAAATGTCTAAAATGAATCAAAATCATTTTAAAACTAATCAAACTATTTAAGTTGTTCCTCGGAATATTGATAAAAATAAATATGATTTTATTTATCGAATTTATAAAATCGAAAACAAAAGTTAAGCCATCACTTGTTAATCAGTTTTTAAATAAATGAGTGTTATTAGACTTAATACTGTATTTAATATCTGTATCAATACGTCAAAGTTTTGTTCTTTCAGTAGGAACCCTAGCATGTCCATTAGATGTCTATAAATGAACTAGTAATGATTTCACAATACGTCGTATACTCTTGATAAAAATATACAGGGTGTTCATTAAAGTTGGTCACAAACTTCGGGGGCTGATAGTACCCATCAAAACAAACAAAAAGTGTCTAATAACTACTTAAGCTACAATAACCAAACTTTGCACGCACGTTTATAATAAAACAACGAAAAAAAAAAAAAAAAAAAAAATTGTTTGATTTTCATTAATAGTTTCAAAATGGGGCACATTTATAATTTTCAAAGCCAATTTTCTAATTTAATTCAATATCTATTTTAAAGAATTTTAACTTAAATAATTATTTAATGTAATTATAACAATTTCTTAAAATGTTTAATTGCAATTGTAAACAATTACTTAAAATGTTTACGTGTGAAATGTTTTTACACTTCATTTTACATTTTAAAAGAAACGGATTTGTTTTCATTTATATTTTGGTAACTAGATTATTCCCGGAAAAACGCACACGGTTAGATTTGTTTTTACATGAACTAAATATTAGAATTATTGAAGCAAAATCGTCGGAAGCGTTTTAGTGAAATCATTTTGTATCACAGTTTTTTTCAGAATTGTTTGAGGGTACTGCTCCTAAATTTGTAGTTTTTTTTTTATTATAATTCAAATAACAGTCCAAAATTACTCAGTGTGAAAAAAGTTTGTTGAGAATCTCTACAGCGTCAGATATTATTATTGTTTTTATGGTTTCGTCCGTCCTTCCGGAACATCTTGCACATCTTGTCCCGCCAACATTTCTTGCAAAATGATCTAAGCTTGTTGTATATCTAATTAGTTTATCAGACAATATAGTTATACAGTTAAACTCCGAATACCCTTACTAACTGTGACCATGGTCCACCCAAATAATCCAGATTTTAAAATGGAAACTGGATTTCAAGTTGATATTATGTCGGCTGCTTTAGACATTCAAATTTCATTAAGATGGGTACTTTTTAGGGTATAGGTGTAAATAAATGTAAGTTTGTGCGCAAGTCGAAGATATGCACGTGGGCGCAGATGGTTGAAACTTATATGGGACCAACAATGGACTAATTATGACCTAATATCCAAAATTTTATTCAAACCAGAAGAGTAGTTTTTATGATTTGTTGGTTCGCAAAATTAAACGACAGACACACAAGGGACCAAAGATTTTCCTTGAGGTCTGAATGGATTTCTGTCCAGGAATTTTTGAAATCGGAGTCCTTAAACATTTTTATTTCAATTGCATATTTCTCATTACTTTCGGTCAGCTCGGAGATAAAAATAAACTGCCAATTAATGTGGTACATAGGTTCCTCGCGTTCTATAGAGCACAATTCAATAATTTTATGCTTTTGAAACCCCTTATTGTAAAATTTATTTAATTTCCACCTCTATTTTTTTAAATCTGGAAATATTGTTCCTGTTGCCTTCAGTAAGCTCGGAAGCAAAATATAATTTAAGGGAATGAATTAAATTCGGAAATCATAAGAGATTCTAAATTATTGTTCTGACAAGAAGTTTGCTATAGGAAGGTGAAAGGGAAACAAAATATAAAGAATATAACCTTATATTCAGGAGTGTCTAAAATAGTCTACTACTAAATATAGGTATTATATTCTTATATTACCTTATAGAGGGACATTTTCATTGTAGAGAATAATTATCTAGTTATAATAAACAAATAACGGCTACTTATAATTACATTAAATTACCCCTTTGTATTATAATCATATTTCGAAGCATCGCCCATTACGTTTATTTAAGATAATTTGGACAAAAGTTAGACGAAAATGTCTTTATTACATCACAAATGTCTTTATGATTATTCTTCGTCGAACCAAACTGAAAAGCGTGACTTCGTCGCGGTGTAGGACGCACAGCATATATGGAATAATAAAATAATAGGTAAGAAGAAATAGGTATGTGATTATAACGACCATCTGTCTATAAACGGTTCGTTGCCACTCCTTTACACCTTTGGACTTATGCAACTCAATTCGATTCCGAATCCGGTGATCTAATATGCAAATCTAGACGACTGATTATCTTTAGTAGGGTAAACTATCACCTGATTCATTCAAACAAATCAACGAGTTATATCAGTAGTTCCGACTGAATATAACACTTCTCGCAGGAAGACAATAAAAATTATAAGAAAATTGTGGACAGAGCTTTGATATTGGGAAAGAGTCTTAAAATAAGATGTTAGATTGTCGCTGATAACATAACAGATAATTGACTTAATGATATTACGAGTATATTGTTATAAAAGGAGTGTAAATAATTCGACAACGTATACATTGTTTCTCAATTAAATCGCTATTTCAAAAGCAAAATCGATCTTTCAAAACAAGACAAATTACTTGTTTTATAGTTACTTTGTATGGTATTTAGTAAATTATACAGATTAGAATAGGAAGAATAAATGTATATATTCCTTATGTCTTCAAAAATGAAGAAACATAAAATGATAAAAAAAACTTCATGATTAGTCGTTGACGTTGTTAATAATATTTATTTTATTTTTTTGTGAAGTTATCCAAGTTTGAATTAACTGCCAATTAGTGTGGCACTTAGCTTCCCCTAAAAAAATAAAATAATAGGGTGAATTTGTTGGTCCAGTCCCAAACTGTCAACTGATCTGAGCAAAATGAAATAGATTCAATTAACATCCATACGAGATCATATAGGAGGCATAACCTGCAAAATCCCTGAAAATTTCATCAAAATTGGATGAAAATTGTGGAAGTTATGCTATGCGTGTTGAAAGGATGCACTTTACGCAGGATGCACAGTGGCTACGACTAATCTGATCATGATGAAATGCATATGGCATTATCATACGTTTGAACCTTAACCATCCTCCAAATCTGAGCGAAATCATAACCTTATGGTCGCAAAAAATAGATTTAAGGACGTTTTTATGTTAGAACCTGCGCTGAGGCTACCATAGTCTCGCGAGTAATGAAATTCATAGAGGACCATCTAGCGCCTAACTTGAGTAATCCCTAAACATTTTATTGAAATAAAAACTGTCGAAGTTTTGCGAGTGGCAAGGGTTCGTGGTTACAAACAGACTCGAAAGCAAATGAATTAAATTTTAATGGTAAATATTAATTTCTCTCTCTCAATATATTTTTTGGAACGATGTTCCTTATGGCACGTTCTGGAGCCCGGGAGTGAATCCAAAAANACCTAAAAACGTTGGAAAATATGATGTTCAGACAACAATTATTTCATTTTCCCCCTACAATTAACCGACATTTTTTTCCCACAAACTGCCTTTAATGGGTCATGGGGCGAATTAAAATCTATCATTATCCATCATGTTATTTTTTATATTATTTTTTCCTTTTTTATTGTGACTGGATATGGTGAAGTTACCTCACGAAATGTCAGTTTTCCAATAAGCCTCTTCCAAAAATTATTTTCAGAAACTTATAAGGTAAAGCTCTTTATTATCCTTGAATATAATATGGCTTTTTAAATTAAAACTGCGATAACATCTTAAATATTATGTTATTTATTTCTAAAGTGATTACAAAGAACTTATAATAAGACTAGAGTAAAAATAAAATTATGCTTACAATAAAGTAAAATTTTATGTATACTTTAATAAATTATTTTAATTTTTTTGAACAAAGTTAAAATGTATCATAGAAGATTAACAATTCAAGGACTGGCTTTTCGACATTAGAAGAGCATAGTTCGACTTTTGGTTAGTAGAAATATCACACACCTATTTAGATTCTGACATAAATATAGTTTAAAATTTTGCTTTAGAATTTACCGAAGGCTACGAAAGCATTTAGATTATTCCATTTATTTTTTTGCCGAATAAAGAAAATTGTAGACAGACATCAGGGATCACTTTAGGTCACGTACTGACCAATAGTTTTGTGAACCACCGTATAATATAGAAAACTCAGTGTCAGATTGTATTAAAATTTTGTTGGTATACCTAATGGATTCCATATTAATTTCAACCATCTTCAGACATTTATTATTGAATTAAAATAAGTTTGACCTTACTGGAAAACGTAACTGGTCCAAACAACCACACTTTCAATTTTATACTCATGAGACATTTTGTCCAATATTGGAACTCAAGAAAGCAATGTGCCACACTAATTGGCATACTTTTTTTTAAAAATCTTTTTCTACTTACTTACTTAGTCGGTGGCCCTTCCACCGTAAGGTGTAGGGTGGCGACAGAAAGCCTTTCACCGGTCTCTGTCTTTAGCTTCTACCAAAGCTTCTGTCCGGGACATGCTTCGCCCCAGTACGCTCTTTATATTGTCCTGCCAAGCAGGCCCGGACTTTAAGTGAATGACGCCCTGGGCTGCTCAACAAAAACTTTTTTGCTTTCTTTCGCTAATACATTTATTTTGCATACAATATACATTTTTTTTTTAATGATAATAATGCTATTTTTAGGCTGATAGTAGATAATGTAAAAAAACGTTCTAAGAGCTTTCAAGTACGCAGTGTTTACGCCTAGTCCCATCATAAGGGTTAATTAAATTGTCAGAGGCTGTACGAGATCAAACTATGTTAATTTCCAGCGTAATTAAAATAGCCTTCAACTCCAATCAAACTGCCTCCTCTTTGAAGTTTACTCTTATTTGGTGACCACATGTTTATGGGCAGGAGAAATTCATGGCAGTTTTGTTTTGGCAGTACGGTTATTGTAAAACTAAAATCGTGTAGTAAGGGATACCAATATTGAAAAAATATATCAAATAGCAATTTCTCCCCCTCTCTGACGTGCAAAATATATATAACAATAACTTTTTTCCCATATCCAACGTGAAAAATATATATCTAATGTCAATTTTCCCCCCTAGCCGTCGTGAAAAGGAATATAATATTTAATGGCAATATTTTTTCTACCGACGTTTTATTATTTTTAGTTGTCCTTAAATACGTGTAGTAAAATGTAAGATTTTATCAGAACAAAATAATATTATGATTATTTGTTTTTACATCCTCAACAACTTTAAGTTAAAACATTAAATAATTCTAAATTTTAACACAAAAGTAAGATGTTAGATTGTCGCTGATAACATAACAGATAATNACCAGTTATTTTTTTGCCGAATAAAGAAAATTGTAGACAGACATCAGGGATCACTTTAGGTCACGTACTGACCAATAGTTTTGTGAACCACCGTATAATATAGAAAACTCAGTGTCAGATTGTATTAAAATTTTGTTGGTATACCTAATAGATTCCATATTAATTTCAACCATCTTCAGACATTTATTATTGAATTAAAATAAGTTTGACCTTACTGGGAAACGTAACTGGTCCAAACAATCACACTTTCAATTTTATACTCATGAGACATTTTGTCCAATATTGGAACTCAAGAAAGCAATGTGCCACACTAATTGGCATACTTTTTTTTTAAAAAAAATTTTAAAAAGTCTGTCCGGGACATGCTTCGCCCCAGTACGCTCTTTATATTGTCCTGCCAAGTCGCTCTCCTTCTTCCTCTGGGGCGGCATCCTTCGGTCCTTGCTTCAATGCTTGTTTTGGGAATCGGGTGGCGTCCATTCGTACTTCATGTCCCAACCATTTTAGCTGGGTGTTATTAACTCAGTCCATCAGGGGTTTCACATTTAGCGAGTCCCGGATACTTTGGTTTTGGACTCTGTCCCGCCTTGTCTTCCCCGCCACTCGTCGAAGGTATCTCATGATTATCTTTTTCTAAATCTACATATATGCCAAACGTCGCATCTTTTACTGTATGCAACTATAACAATGATAATCCGTAGAAAAACGAAGCTTAATACTTAAAAAAGAGTTATTGCAAGTTATTTGTTCCATACGTTTTTTTTTTTTTATTAGAAATGTTATAAAAGGGTTTACTAAATATTTCTAAAAACTTCTAAAACTAAGTGTTTAACGCAGAAGAGATGCTCTGTCTGTATTCGTTATAATTAAAAATTCCCAATAAATATATGAGTGGTTGTAAACAAAGTAAAAAGACTTACAGACCTTCTATTATGTAACGTTTACCATGCAGTTGGTTTCAAAGAGTAGCCATTGATGATTTCTTCAAGACAATAACTTGCTCCCTATTATTTCCAAGTCTTTTATTTTCCGGAGTTACAACAGTTCTGATGATTTATTTTGTGCCCATTGTGTTATTTGCACTGCCATTTTCGTAGGTTGGATGGACAAAGGGAACAGTAGCTGATGCATATTTAAGTATTAATACTGAAATGCTTTAAAGAAAGACTTATTTAGCTGAAATTTATATCATCCTTGAATGGAAAAGAGATTGTACAGAAGTAAGATGTATTTTTTATTCATCTCATTTGAATTGCGTAAAAATCACTAGACTTCTGTAGAATAGATTTGAGCCCATTCAATGGACAAAAATAGAATTTAATTTTATAAATAAGGTTTTATGAGATGAAAACAATGTATGTATATATCTCATAGTTATTGCGTAAAAATGTTCAATAGAAATTCTTATGAATGGGACTTGAGTTCAGGTATTGACGAGTTGACAAAAATAGAACTTAATAATGGAGCTATTTTTCAAAGAAAAAGAGCAATAATAAAAAAAACGCTGTGAATAGAGCTAATTTGCATGTGCATTTTGATTTCAGATGAGGGAGATGAGCGTGGAATGCGAAAGAGAGGGCTATGTAGGGGCGTAAAGGCAGAGCCTCAGCCACACCGAGGTAAATCTCATATCAATTCACATTGAAATGATGGCGGTTCGTCCGTTCAATAGGACGGATTCCATCCGATCTAAGCATTTATCTCCTCCAGTCTAGGGATAAGTTCCTGTCCTTTTGTCGGTGACCACAATGGATTCAGTTTTCCATAATAACTCAATAATACGGCCTCATAATACAAACATCTGATAAATGAACGCCAATTCAAAAATCTTTATTTTACGCGAGTTTAACAATGTTTTACATTATCTTTGAGTTAAAATCAGCACTGGACCGAAGTTATTGGGAGTAAAATAGATCGTATTGATTGGTAATTTGCTATCTAAACTTAGATTATAAATGTTAGACTCTTGTCTCAACATTTGAAAGTGAATCAGTGCTTGTGAATATGTATAACACTCGCATATTATACTTTAGTTTAATATATAATAAATATACCTAATATTTCATGCTCTCTGTGTCATCTTATTTTCTTAGCTATGCTTCTTCTGATATTGGTTCTTTTTTTACACAAAGTAAATAAAAAAAGCAAAAATACTTGTCCCTTGTTATTGTGCCTCCTATGGAGGCACCTTCCTGAATGTCCATGTTGTTACAATATTAAATCAAAACTACTTTAATTCTTTATTCTTCCAAAAACAAATTAGATGGTAAAAATAATATATGGATTTTTTGCTTCCGAGCTCACCAAAGGGAACTGAAGCCATGTAATCTTTCTGAAGAACGAACATTTTTTTTTATCTCTCTGATTTCAGAAATGCTAAGAATTTCAATGGACTTCGATGGAAATCCGTTTCAAAATATTAGGGAATATCCCGGGTCAGTTAGTCGTTCAATTTTGTCGCGAACAAACATTTCTTGAAACTTAAATGAGAATTAATGTATTTGCGCCCATATAAGTTTCCTTTTGCAGCCATTTCTTTCTCTTCCACTTGCGTATAAACATACATTTATAAGTTTTTAGATTAAACTACAGGAGAGTACCAGGTAACTAAAGAAGAAGCTAGGTAACTAAGAACGAGCTTAGACCTCTCAGACGGGTTCTCGCATCCTCGTATACTTTGTTTGTCTTTGTCTTCTTATGCTACACTATTTATCTTAAAATCGAATTTCCTCGAAGACAATTTACAAGGTTTCATTGAAATGTAAATTGACTACCTTTAAAATAAAAATGTTGTACACCGTGTGTAAGGTGGCTTTCACACTGCGTGCATGACCGATTCCGCTTGAGAAACAAATACATATATTAGGATGGAGCATGGGGCTATTCAAATTAAACGCGGAGCGAGACCGGGCCGAGCGAGTTTTCGCCCACCGAGATGCGTTTTCGGTCAACGAAAATGCTTAGCTAACAAAAACGCCTGGGTCGGCTCTGCCTCGCTCTGTCTCGCTCGGCGTTTAATGTGAATAGCCCCATGAGCTAATACATGTATGTATTTTTTTCTCAAGCGGAATCGGCCTCGTTCGGTCTCGCACGCAGTGTGAAAGCCGCGTTAGAAAATTCTATGGTTTTTGAAAGGCACTGCACTAAACATACTACTATTATCGATTAATAATTTCACCTTTTTATACAACCCTGCTGAAGGGGGTAATAGAAGCATTGTGATATTTCTGAAGAGAAAATATTTTGATGTCTCCCATTTAAAAAAATCCTTGACAGAAATTCCGTTTCAGACATCAAGAAACATTTTCGGGCTCGTGTGTCTGTCGTTTAAAATATTTACGAACCATGCATGATTTTAATGAACTGTGGACGGTAGGTTACAAATAGCTTAATATCGGTCCCATATTAAACATTCTGCACCCATTGATTTCTCTTCAACACGCGTACAACTTTTTTTTATTAATACCAATTTCTTTAAAGGTACTTCTCGTAGGTACTTACGTAGGGGATACAGAACACGGAACTGCCCCGTCAAGTCCAGTACAGCCACATCCTTACTGGAACTATCTCAAAGAATTTTGGACCTCACTCTATTATCTAATTAGAGATGCTTTGGTTTATAATATTAATTTTAAACTATATTTAATTACAAGCTGAACCAGAAATATAAATTTCACACCGCTACCTATATTGTTTCATAATAGGTCTATTTCTGACTCATCACAATTTTAAGCCATTTCTAGCAATCCTAGTAACTTGAAATATTTTATATAGGTAGAGTTTAATGTAGAAATGATGAAAAAATAAAAATCTGGTTCTAAGGCTAATAGGAAAACCGTTCACAAAAATATTTAAAAAATGATAACTTGCGCTACAAGTAAGCTTTCTAGTAGACAACTTTGAAACAAAAGTATAATTTTATTCACATAGGATTTTGTAGTTGATTTATTGAATTTTATGTTATTTTGTACTCGAAGATTGTAAACATAAACTTCCCGCTCATCCACACACGTAGATAATTGCCGATAATTGCTAGGTTCAATTTGAACACCCACCCCTTCTTCTAAAGAATGACAAATTACTTTACAAACAAGTCTCACGTAAAAAAGTGGAATCATAGGTTTAGCCAAGTCTCCTTCTGTCCAATATATTCTACTAGGTTTAATTTATCCAGGATATATTTATATACTTTATTCAGTATATCCAAATATAATAGTCTTTGGTTGTAATTTAACCAATGTAAATAACAATTGCCTAACATAATTTAAGAAATATAAATTTAAACTTGAATTTACAGACGTGGATGACATTCCCTATCGTGTCCTCTGGTTACTAGTCTTTTAAGTGTGAGCCAAGTTTCTCTGAAGGATTTATTTTGTTGAGCACAAGTTCTCATTCTTACCATGATAAAAATTATGTTAGGCGAATATTTGGATCAGAATCAAGGCCGATTTATAAACATGATATCCCATGGAAATTTGCTGAATCTCTGGCGAGAAAAACTTTGTCAAATCAAGCCAAGGATTGTACGTAAAAGGAACATGCGGCAAACATAGAGGAATGAGATTCTGAAGTTTCACAAACTAAATCATGTGATTCCAGGAGTTGGCATATCGACCGAGTTTGATAAACAGCATTTGTTAGACCGTCAAATAATATATTAAGGGAGAAAGGGATATTGTCATAGTAATCCGAGACAAAATATTTTTTTCAGAATATAAAATGAAAAATAAAAAACATAATGTTCTCTGGTTCTCAGTGAATATTTATTATTAAATTTATTTATGTTCAATTCAATTAATATTTTCTTGGTCTTTCTGGCTTGATAATCATCAACAAGTTACAAAAGGTCTGACCTTTAAATCAAAAGAAGGTCATGTCAGTAAAGCACAATCTTAAGGAAAAAAAAAATATATAATAATGAAGAGACAGGGTTCAAAATGTAACTAAAAAAATAAATTGTGTGAATGTGCGATTGAAAGCAGATTTATCTTTAGTACACAACCATAAAAGGGATAACTAAAATGACATCAAATGAATATCACAAAATTGTTCAACACAAATTGTTGTGATACAAAGTCAGATACGAGACTGAACATTTTCCCAAAGACTCATTTTTGTCACAGATATTTCCTATTGGGACCCATAATAAAATCATTCTTCAGAATGGTCAGAGTCTTTCATTCAGCAATATGTGAATAAAAAGATTTAGGGAAAGTGTCAGAAAAGGATTGAACTTCTAAAGAACTTCACTAAAATAAAATTATTAACCTAAAAGTTATGAACACTGGGAGACAGACAGAGAAAAAAATACTCCAGCGCCGGCGCTAGAGTCTATTTTTCTCTGTCTGTCTCCCAGTGTTAATAATGATTATAATTTGATTTAAATTAATTTAAACTTTCCGTAGTACGAAAACTACCAAAAACTTAAAAAATTGAATTTCTAAAAGTTATGTTTTATGCCTAGCAGGCTTGAGTATTAAGTATTTTTTGCCGTTCTTTTATAAAGGATACAAACCCTCATTTCACTTATGCTTTATTGTACAAAATATTTACTAATATGCCTATGTATCTCATAAATAATAGTACATATTATTATGGACTCTATTGATTTAATAGTCATTTACTATTTAAATAAAAACGTAATTCATTGCAATCTACAAAATATAAATATGTATTTTAATTTATCTTAACAATATAAATACCTAACGTATTGCTTCTCTTCCTCGTGCGCATAAGCATACATTTATTTACACCTATATCTTCAATAGTATCCATTTGATTTTTATGAAATTTGGACGATTTGTCAAAAATAACCTGCAGATAGCACCAGATTATTTTCAACCGTCTGCGCACTTTAAATATTGCTAACATAATACTTAAAGTCATGTAAAAAAACAAAAAAAAATTGACAGACAATAGGGAATATTAAATATATTTGACGATAATGGGCTGTAAAAGGATAAAATTATTAAATTATATGAAATAGGACATGAGGATGCTATTACTTGGCAAGACACATTAATTGGCAAAGTATTTTTTAGGTCTTTCTCTTGTCCTATTATCAGTTTTTCCCATGATAATATAGCACTGTATCGAGAGTAAAATCATATCATGCAGAGCCGGAAGTACAACTCTCACCACAATTTGGCCTCGTCTGCGATATATGTATATATATATATATATATACTTATTGTAGTGGTAATATGTATTACAGCGCATAATTGCTTGCTAATTATGTTTTAATCTATTTTATCTTGAGTTTATACAACCTAATAGCATAATATACACTGCCCCCAGTCACTAGTTAAACATCGAGTTTTAGACGTATACATCTGATAAAATTGTGTATTTTTTCTTTCTTTTCTTTATAAATGCCGGCATATACGTTGGAAAACAAGATTATGTATTACCATAAAACAAGGTATGCCATCGTCATACTTACAAAGAGATTTGCATAAAATATTATCAATTAATACTTTTGGGCACGAATAGTATATTAGGGGATATTAGCTTTGAACTGGAATTAGTATAAGTATAATGTTTAAAAATGCAGAAAGTATAGTTATAATATAAGTTAATCTTTACTATAACCTTAAGTTATAACCTTTGTACATTTTTAAAATAAATTTATTATAGGTTTGTTCCAACCTCACTTCAAACTGGTTTGAAACTGTTCGACGCATGCGCATTGGACCAAACGTTTTTTGCTAATGCACATGCGTCGTAAAGTTTGATACTAGTTTGCAGTGTGGTTGGAACAAACCTTATATAACAGCTGTGTATAAAATGATTAATTACTCTGTAGTTAACAAAAGTGGTATAAGGTACCTCCGATTTTTCTCTCTCTTTTCTTAATGATATCTTTTATTGAAATATTTAATTTGATAAACTATATCTGTAAGATTTGTGTACAATCGTAGCAACGTAACAAAAGGCTTATGGAGTAATGAATTTAAAGAATGGATGGGGCCAGTAACGCTAGCAAAGTATCTCCTTCATGACAATTCGTTAATCAAAACGAAGGACCATTAAACATAAAATACAAAAGAAGAAGATGAAAACAAAAAAATAGAAAACAATTACAAGCTTCCATGCTAAAGATTCTTATGTTGAATTTGTTGGGTCTGTGAGGGGTGAAAAAATAAAAGTAAAAAAATAAAGCTTCCATGCACTTTACAGAAATTCAGAATAATTTATAATTTAAAAAAGTCTTTGTTTTGTTTGTGGTTAATTAAAAGAAAGGGGTTAAAAATATATTTATAAATTTGCGGTTTAATAATGATAAATAATTGTAAAAAGGAAACGTGTATGATCAGAATATCTCTCTGACGTATCAAGTGCATTTCTAAGATTAAAGTAGTATAGTACGAAGTTTAGTCGCACAATGCGCGTCCGTGTTCTCGCAGTGATACCTTTTCGAATACATCAGTGCCCTCACAGAACACTGTCAGCTTTGTTCGTGTTTTTTCTATTCGAACTCATTAATGAACATTATAGGTGGGACATTGTCATACCCGCGGTATTCTTGAAAGATCCCACCTAAAAAATAAAACTAGTACTAATCACCATGTTTTTTTGTCAAAGAGGACAAAGAAATACAGGCAAAATGAAAAGTGGACTAGACGAAAAGGGTAATGAAAAGAAAACCTACCTAAGAAACTGGGTGAATGGAACAATTTTTCCAATATTTCAAATATGAGAATTTTTTAAAATACGCAGTTCAGTTAATTAAAACCCCAACAAAATATACTAATGACTAATTGGGAAAATGACATAACACCAAAGGAAAGATTAGCAGTTTTTTAAAGATTAGTAGTATAACATGCTACATCAAACCACACATTAAAACCACGAAGCGACTATTGCCAACCCCCTACCACTTAAATCCCTAGAATAATGGTATTAACACTATACAGAATAAAATTGAACAAAAAATAGGTAGGCCTTAATAATAAGGTCCTGAGTTTAAAATAGTTGTACACGATAAGTCATTGTTGTGTGACCATTGGACAGATTTAAACTAAGACTGCTAATTATTATGGCACATAGTTTCCCCGCGTACATTAAAAATGTTATATGTTTCACATATTATTCATGTTTTTATCACATATTATTGTATCATTTATTTAATTCATCGTTCCCCCCTTTTTTAGGGTCCGTAGGCCAAAGCCAAGGACCCTTATATTTTCGCGCGTGTGTCTGTCTGTCCGTCCGTCCGTCGCATGGTTTCACGTCTACACCTTCGTCCGATGACTTTGGAATTTGGCATGTATATGTCTTGTACCTACCCACACATGTTAAAAATATAGCGACTTAAAAAAAAACATTTTTCAAAAAATTTAGGGGTAAAAAAACTTGAGGGTTAAATATATATATATTTTTTTTGACATCAACAATTTATTGTTTATTCATGAATTTAAGTATCAATTTAGCAATCGGACTTTTAGCTTTTAGATAAGTTGGTTCGCAAAAATTGAGCGAAAAACAGACATGGAACCAAAAATGTTCCCTAATGTCTGAAACGGATTTCTGTCTTGGAATTTTTGCAATCGGAGACATAAAAAAATGTTCTTCAAAACGATCACATGGCTTCCGTTACCTTCGGCAAGCATGGAAGCAAAATCATACACATGTGAAAGAGAAACCAATGACCACAGAAGATTAACATTGGACCGACATTAGGTTAATTGTGACCTACCAACCAAATTTCATAAAAATGCGGTTCGCTTAATAATGGTGGTTTGCTTAAATGTTGAATGGTCAACCGACAGACAGACACGATGTCTAAAAATGCAAAATGATTGAAATTGGATAAAAATCATAAAAATACTACACTTTTTTAGAAAAATCGCAATGTTTCTGATACCTCTTTCAGCAGGATCCCATTTGAAGGTAATATTAATCATAGTTGATAGTAATATACATTTAGGGCAGTGTACCATGCAGAAACCAATTTTCTCATATTTTTTATTTAAAAGGTAGTGTATTTAAATTTAATAAGGCTTCGTTCAATTTAAATTGAATAAAACCTTAAAATTGCTTTTCTAAGAGAAGTCTAATCCGAGATAATAGTGCACAATAAGACGATAGCAACAAGTATTTGTGGATGAGAGTTTTTTTCAACGATGTTTAAACCCGTTCTTTAGTTATCTGGTCAAATCGCCAGCAGTTTAATATTAAATATTGTGCGGTATGTAATTATTTCATTAACAGTATGCTACATGCATTCTTAACTTAATTTTCTTTTAATAGGATGGACAACACGAGCTTTGTAGACAGCGGAGTCATAGGAAATGAAACTTTGAACAAAATTTCGGATCTGAGGCATCCTGTGAGTGTCATCGTGGTACTGACGTTGGCCTACAGCCTCGTGTTCGTCCTAGGAGTCATAGGCAACATCCTGGTGGTCAGCGTGGTCTGGAGGGGTCCTGGCATGAGGTCCCCGACCAACCTCTTCATAGCCAACCTAGCTTGCGCTGATCTTCTAGTAATATTTATATGTCTTCCATTCACTTTGATCAGCAACGTCATGGTCCGTGAGTATTGTTTATCTAGCATTCATTTTATTTAAATGAGATATTTTACAATAAATTATATAAACATACATTTTCATGATCATCTTTGAAGAATAATAATTATAAGAATAATAACACATATCATGTAAGATCAAAGAGCAAGCAAAAGCATGTTTTAAAATATGTCTTATTATTTATGTATTGTTTAGAAAATAATTATTTCTCTTGGGAGAAGTAAATAACTAGTGGGCAACGTCCATTTACTCTTGTAGTATAACGATTTGGTAGTGTAGTTATGCTGCTGAGCAAGGTGGATTGAAGCAATTATTATTTGGGCTTTGCCTAGCTCTAGGTTGTCAGGGCTTTGTATCAGCCGCATCTGTGGCTTAAAGGATTCCTGGCATTCTTGCCACCGAGTTCTCGGCACGTACATATTTCCCTCATTCCTTATTTTTTATTCGAATCACTTTTCTCTACGCCCGAAAAATGTGACTAATATGACCTTTTAAAACATAAAAATATCACTCTTTTCTTGGTAAATGAGGTAATTATTAGACATGCGAGTAATTATTAGCTCTACTTCATCCTGCACTTCAGATGATACTACAGACATTCTTTCATTTAATATTTAAAAAAATTTCCGAGGCAACTGAGACTAACTTTCTTATGTATTCTCGGTCCCATATCCCAGAAACTTTTTGTTTTCGATTTTCAAGAAAATCAATATCTTGGAAACTAGATTTATCCGGGAAAACGGTTTACATCCTTAGATTCGTATATAAATGGTCTACATTTTAGAATTTGTTCTAAAATCAAAATCGTTTGAACGTTGTTTCAGTTTTAGGGGGGTTATTGCCCTCAAATTTGGAGCTAAAATTAATTTCTCCACTTCGCCGTGGGGTAAAATTTTGCTGAATCTGTATGCCTAATTTCCTCATTTCGTCTCAGTAGTTTAGGCTCCACGCATCCGCATCTGCACAGACTTATATGTTTTAAAAACAACTTCTTTGGGCTCAGGGTAAAGCCATAAAAATATTAAAATCAAATTTTCGAGCCATCACAATATCTCTTTATTAAATATTAAAAATGAAAGTGAAAACGTTTAACAACCTAATCGGTAAATTCTGCAAAAGTACAGTGAATCAATTTAAAAGAAATTATTTTATAAAAGGAAATATAAAGATTTAAAGACACTCTTTTTCCCATCTATTATATTATATAGTATATTTGGATTTAAAAATTACACTTTATCACCTTATATTTTGTATAAAACGTGACCTTGTTATGGGTCTTTAAATAAAAAACGAACATTTTTTGCCTATAATTTTAATACAAGAATAATTTTTTTAATGTTTTCTTCGAGGCAGAAAGATTCGGTCCAAGTTGAGCAAGAAACTCTCTTTTGGAGAAACTTTATTATTTTTAATTGTCAAACTTCTAACTTGCGCTTCTACTTTTAGAATATTTAATTCATGGAGTTTAATGGATTCGTGGTAGTCGTTGGGAGGAAGGAGGGGGTAGGATCAGAGACACGATTAAAAGAAATATGGTTGTAGAAGCTTGCAGAAGAATCCCGTGTAGAAAGCCCCCTCATATCACCATCAAATAAACACCTACCAACCCTACCTTCTCGTTAACTAAACGATATATTGAATACTTAAGAAAACAATTTCTCTCAACCTTCTTTGAACTTTTTTTTTTCCAAAAAGGAAAACTGTAAGGCAAAAAAAGCAAGCTACTGTAAAAAAAAAAAAAAACTCAGTTAAATTAAATTAGTTTGACTATCTGTCAGCGCCGTACCATTATTTTTCGTTTATTTAAACTATTAAAATGAACGACTATTTTTAAGTATGAAGAGAAGATGTGATGAATGACATGGATTTAAGATAAAAAGATTGTTGCCAGCCAGTCATTTCACCTTAGTTAAAACTTGTAGTTTTACTAAATTTTATATGATTAGCTTTATGGACTTTCTAAATTTAATTATGAGAGCTCATGAATTAAACGAATCTGACATTTATCGTTTATAAATATGATATACTAGCCTTCACCCCGCGCTTCGCGCGGGGCTCATGCTAGGTATTAGTGCCTATGTTTCCTAATGTCATGTAAGCCTAGCAATTAAATGAAATGCCTAAATAGTTTTTTCTAAGCCATTTAGGAATAAAATCTGGACTATATAAAAACATCATTCTAAGAATATAATTTTCTCCACATCGTAGTAAGGATTCTATCTATATATTTAAAAAATAGCCAATAGAAACTAATAAATATACAGGGTGTCCCAGCTAATATGGAACAGCGAAATATCTCCGGAACCATGATAGATAGAAAGATGCGGTTTCCAGGGTTCGATAAAGGCTAAAAAGGCGCTTCTAGAACATATGCTGAACATTTTCTGTGTGCAGCGAAAGCGTGTACAGCAAACAAAATAAACAAAAAGTGAATAGGAAGCCATATTTTTAAGACTGGATTTGGATTCTATGGCTAAAAATAAGACTTTATTACTCTTGGAAATTTTTCGCTCCGATCGTTAGTTTGCCGTCTAGAGAGCCCTAAACTTGATAAAATTTAAACTTTAAGTCCATTTTACAGCTAAACTAATGGATTTAGG
>KZ652194.1:207248-224849 GCA_001010745.2 Gerris buenoi
TAAGTTTATAAAATTCTAGAGTAGAGAAATTCAAATTTTAAGTTTTTGGTAGTTTTCATACTACAGAAAGATTAAATTTTAAATAATTCATATTACAATTATCAATAACTACAGGAGACATACAGAGAAAAATAGACCCCCGCACCGGGACTCGAACCACGGGACCTCCTACTAATCCGTTACAGGTGCTCTTGCCAAACTTCAAAAATTGAATTTCTACAGTCTGTGCCAAACTAGAGTTAGTGCATTGACACCACGGGAAATCAAGTGACACACACATTGGCCAATCTCTGAGGGGGAAAAAAGCCACAACATTCAACTTCTTATATGGTTATCCAGAGGTCAAATCTTGAGCTCTCATTGGCTCCCTACCCCATTTGCCAGTTTTTCTTGAGCTGTCAGCGCACCAACTCTCGTTTGGCACAGACTGTAATAGATTGTACTAGGTACAAGGTACAGGTACTAATTGAGTACTTTACAATAAAAATAATTAGTTAAAAAGTTATGATTTTAAATATTAATGTAATAAGAAAGCCTTTACTGTTCTTTTGGCTTCGGTATGAATATAAGGATAATATAAATCTTATAATGTAAGTGATATATTATCACATGTATGCAATAAGAATATAATTCAGTGGTATTTTTTTTATCAGTCATCACTAATAACACTGTTCTGCAAAATTTAACGAACTTTCTGTCCCTAAGAAAATTTTATCTGAACTTTATGTTTTCGAGGTTGCTGAATCCGAATCTGAAGTCAAAATTTCTCCTACGTACAGTTTTCCCGGAAAATGCGCCTATAGTTCGGAAAAATGGTGTTTTAGGGGGTTTTTGACCCAATTTTTCGCCCAAAAAATGTTGTAAAAAAAAATATATATTGGGTGGTTGAATATCTTTAAACTATCAAGAATACGAATCAAATCTCAAAAAAAAATCTGTTGACCTTACTTTTTTAAGAAAAATGAAAAATAAGAAAATAATAAATCGATTTTTCCTCATAGTAAGTCTTAGTATTTCTAATAGTTTTTCAGTGGTATAACAAATGTTTTGTGACTTTTTCCTGACATTAGTCTAGAGAATTACAATATATGTGCAAAAGGGGAGAGGGGAGGTCAAGAAAAATGGGGGGGATACTAAAAAAAGTACATACAAGTTGTAGTTTTCCACAAACAACCAATTTTTTTTAGTGTTCCCCCAATTTTTCTTGACCCCTCTCCCCTCTTTAGGTCACATATATTGTAATTCTCTTCTTATATTGTACATATATTGGTCATTAGACTAATGTCAGGAAAAAGTCACAAAACATTTGTTATACCACTGAAAAATTAATAGAAATACTAAGACTCAATATAAGGAAAATCGTTTTATTTTTCATATATCTTAAAAAAGTAAGGTCAACAGATTTTTTTCGACATTTGATTCGTGTTCTTGATAGTTTAAAGATATTCAACCACCCAATAAATTTTTTTTTACAAAATTTTTTTTGGGCGAAAAATTGGGTCAAAAACCCCCCAAAACACAATTTTTCCGAACTTTAGGCGTATTTTCCGGGAAAACTGTACGTATAGGAGAAATTTTACATCAGATTCAGACTCAGCACACCTAAATACTTCAGAAAAATAATTTTCATTCTGAGACATTTTTTTTTCAGAACAGTGTAATTTGACTAATAAGTAATATGAAGTGGTAATCTTACTAATATTAATATTTGTAATATTACGACTAATATTTCTTTATTGGTTAATAATTTAACTGAACATTTTAATTCACTATTTTCACTATTTAAACAACAGCTTAACAGATAGTATTAAAAATATTTTACCTTCAGCCACAGCTATGTCTATCTTAAAAATAATGACAGTAATATGTTGTTAACTGATATAGATATATGTTTTCAAGAAAGGAGACGTTATTAAATTAAGGTTCCCGCTTCCTTACCCATTCGTCTCCTTTAGACGACTTAACTTCAACTATTTCAAACTAGAAGGTGATATTACTTAACCAGAGAATTTTGAAAACAGGGTTTTTCCCATATTTTAGCAGCATTATTTGGAATCTTGTCTTTAAAAAAAAATAGGTTTTTCTTCGTCCAATCACTTTTCTCTACGCCCGAAAAATGTGACTAATATGACCTTTTATGTTTAAACCCGTTCTTTAGTTATCTGGTCAAATCGCCAGCAGTTTAATATTAAATATTGTGCGGTATGTAATTATTTCATTAACAGTATGCTACATGCATTCTTAACTTAATTTTCTTTTAATAGGATGGACAACACGAGCTTTGTAGACAGCGGAGTCATAGGAAATGAAACTTTGAACAAAATTTCGGATCTGAGGCATCCTGTGAGTGTCATCGTGGTACTGACGTTGGCCTACAGCCTCGTGTTCGTCCTAGGAGTCATAGGCAACATCCTGGTGGTCAGCGTGGTCTGGAGGGGTCCTGGCATGAGGTCCCCGACCAACCTCTTCATAGCCAACCTAGCTTGCGCTGATCTTCTAGTAATATTTATATGTCTTCCATTCACTTTGATCAGCAACGTCATGGTCCGTGAGTATTGTTTATCTAGCATTCATTTTATTTAAATGAGATATTTTACAATAAANTTTTTTTTTTTTTTAATTTCAACCCCTTCTTGTCGAAGAACAATTATTTTTGGGGCTTCCTACATTTTTACTGTGTATTAAACATCACGTTAGAGACTCTTTCAACAACTTCCAGACAGAAATACAGACAAACGCACGAAAATATAAGGGTCCTTGGTTTTTCCTTAAAGACCTCATAAACTAATTTTATTTAGATTAGGTAAAATAATTTGATTTCTCTGGCTCGAAAAATGTTAAAAAATATGTTGAGTTTTAAGCATGTTCCATTAAATCATTTAAGGGAATCATTATCTTTTCTATTCTGAATTTTTATTAATGTAGTTTAGAAAATAGTTTTTACCCTCCTCAATAAAATAATTAAATTTTTTAAGTTTTTGGTAGTTTTCATTCTACAGAAAGATTAAATTTTAAATAATTCATATTACAATTATCAATAACTACAGGAGACATACAGAGAAAAATAGACCCCCGCACGGGGACTCGAACCACGGGACCTCCTACTAATCCGTTACAGGTGCTCTTGCCAAACTTCAAAAATTGAATTTCTACAGTCTGTGCCAAACTAGAGTTAGTGCGTTGACACCACGGGAAATCAAGTGACACACACATTGGCCAATCTCTGAGGGGGAAAAAAGCCACAACATTCAACTTCTTATATGGTTATCCAGAGGTCAAATCTTGAGCTCTCATTGGCTCCCTACCCCATTTGCCAGTTTTTCTTGAGCTGTCAGCGCACCAACTCTCGTTTGGCACAGACTGTAATAGATTGTACTAGGTACAAGGTACAGGTACTAATTGAGTACTTTACAATAAAAATAATTAGTTAAAAAGTTATGATTTTAAATATTAATGTAATAAGAAAGCCTTTACTGTTCTTTTGGCTTCGGTATGAATATAAGGATAATATAAATCTTATAATGTAAGTGATATATTATCACATGTATGCAATAAGAATATAATTCAGTGGTATTTTTTTTATCAGTCATCACTAATAACACTGTTCTGCAAAATTTAACGAACTTTCTGTCCCTAAGAAAATTTTATCTGAACTTTATGTTTTCGAGGTTGCTGAATCCGAATCTGAAGTCAAAATTTCTCCTACGTACAGTTTTCCCGGAAAATGCGCCTATAGTTCGGAAAAATGGTGTTTTAGGGGGTTTTTGACCCAATTTTTCGCCCAAAAAATGTTGTAAAAAAAAATATATATTGGGTGGTTGAATATCTTTAAACTATCAAGAATACGAATCAAATCTCAAAAAAAAATCTGTTGACCTTACTTTTTTAAGAAAAATGAAAAATAAGAAAATAATAAATCGATTTTTCCTCATAGTAAGTCTTAGTATTTCTAATAGTTTTTCAGTGGTATAACAAATGTTTTGTGACTTTTTCCTGACATTAGTCTAGAGAATTACAATATATGTGCAAAAGGGGAGAGGGGAGGTCAAGAAAAATGGGGGGGATACTAAAAAAAGTACATACAAGTTGTAGTTTTCCACAAACAACCAATTTTTTTTAGTGTTCCCCCAATTTTTCTTGACCCCTCTCCCCTCTTTAGGTCACATATATTGTAATTCTCTTCTTATATTGTACATATATTGGTCATTAGACTAATGTCAGGAAAAAGTCACAAAACATTTGTTATACCACTGAAAAATTAATAGAAATACTAAGACTCAATATAAGGAAAATCGTTTTATTTTTCATATATCTTAAAAAAGTAAGGTCAACAGATTTTTTTCGACATTTGATTCGTGTTCTTGATAGTTTAAAGATATTCAACCACCCAATAAATTTTTTTTTACAAAATTTTTTTTGGGCGAAAAATTGGGTCAAAAACCCCCCAAAACACAATTTTTCCGAACTTTAGGCGTATTTTCCGGGAAAACTGTACGTATAGGAGAAATCAGATTCAGACTCAGCACACCTAAATACTTCAGAAAAATAATTTTCATACTGAGACATTTTTTTTTCAGAACAGTGTAATTTGACTAATAAGTAATACGAAGTGGTAATCTTACTAATATTAATATTTGTAATATTACGACTAATATTTCTTTATTGGTTAATAATTTAACTGAACATTTTAATTCACTATTTTCACTATTTAAACAACAGCTTAACAGATAGTATTAAAAATATTTTACCTTCAGCCACAGCTATGTCTATCTTAAAAATAATGACAGTAATATGTTGTTAACTGATATAGATATATGTTTTCAAGAAAGGAGACGTTATTAAATTAAGGTTCCCGCTTCCTTACCCATTCGTCTCCTTTAGACGACTTAACTTCAACTATTTCAAACTAGAAGGTGATATTACTTAACCAGAGAATTTTGAAAACAGGGTTTTTCCCATATTTTAGCAGCATTATTTGGAATCTTGTCTTTAAAAAAAAATAGGTTTTTCTTCGTCCTCATGGTAGTGGGTCCACTCACGTCATGTTATGTTAGCTTATTATTATTATAATAATTTTATTTTATTTTTTGTTTTACATTTATCAAACAGGAAAGAGCATAACATCGATATTTGATGAGGTGCCAAAATGCAATATGTGAGATAGGTTCAATATTTTTAACATTACAAATAAACCTTGGGTAATTTTGAATCCTCATTTTGCATTATATCTCTCAAATTTAATGATAAAATTTATTAAAGAGTATATCAAGTAACTACGGCAATTTAGTATATTTCATCCAGCTTATTTTTTATTAGAACCTATGTATGGTCAGGCCCCAATTCATAAATGGGCTGACTGGACTATAGCCCAGGGCGCCAGATTTTGGGGGGCTCAAAATTTTCCAAGACTTTTTTACAAACAACAAATAAAAAAATGTGTTATGAATGTATAATATTGTGTCTCCATACTGCCCTATTGTAATGTTTTCAACTCTGAAGGCAAATATCATACTCATTGGCCTTACAGCCAATGCCTTATGGCCTCATAGTATAATGTACATAGTTTTTTTTCGAATCTGATACTTAATAATATTTTCTATTTAGTAATTTATTATTTTTTTCGTTTTAATTACTCCTCATATTTGTAAATTTTTATATTAACGTCTTATACGCATGTATAGATTAACTGGTACATGGATTCCTGTTTAGTGAATTATATGTGAAAGGTCGTTGAATGATTTTATTACAATGGAGATTTTTTTGGATCATAATATGCTCAAGATCCTCCTCTACACCGCATTCTGAACACAGCGAATATTGCGTTTTTCCTATCTTGTATAAATATAAATTACATATGCCATGATTGGCTCTCAATTACTAATGGTTGTTATCATTGATCTGGTTACTGCTATATCACTATACCATGCACTGTTGACCCAAAACGACTATTTGTTAATAAAATAATACACTACTATATTAATTGATTGATTTTTATGGTTAAAACAAAAAAAAAATAAACCCTTATAATTTTGTTGTCTGTCTGGCTGTCACTCTATACGGCTCTAATAACTTTTGAATCAAAAGAGATAAAAACATGTGGGGCATCAAATATATAACACATGTGGAAAGTGTTAAATGTTGTTGTAATTTTCCATGTCATTTTGTCAAAGCGCCAAAGCTGAGAGCAGCCCAGGGTGCCGTTCACTTAAAATCCGGGCCTGTGTATGGTTACATTTCATTTTTTAATCTGGATTATCTGGAATTTCAAAGGTAGCAGCTATACATTTCTTATGTTATATTAATGTTTATTAGGCGGTACGAAGTTCCCCGGTTCAGCTAGTCTGAATCTAAACCATAGGGAAATAATATAAATTAAATAACAACAAACTGTTTAACCTATTTTTGCTGTGTAATTGCCAAGTCAGAACATGTTTTTAAATGTAAACGTGGAGAGTGATTTGGGAAAGAAAAGTTTGAGTTTGTGAGGGACAGAGAATAGAGAAAGGGGACAGACAAACAACATCACTTACTTGGCGTATAAACTGTTGTCTTATTGTTGGATGAATTAGACCTAGTATGGAACTTATCAACGTATTACGAGAAACTTGGCTTATTTTTTTACACAATTATTTTTGTTGGGTTTGCCCAACAAAAAACAACAACCCCAAACAAAACTTAGTAAGTTATATTATTTCTGAAACAGTAACTACAATAATTCTATTTTCTCATATTTAGAATGGAGATAAGTTTTCGGGTCCATCAAAACTAGACCCCCCACTCCCCTTAAAAAACAAAAAACAAAACAAAGCAGCTATTATATGACATTACCCTATTTTGACCTAAATGTTGGGGATTTTTGACTTGGCAGAGCAAACTAGCTTTTTGTTGATTTTCTTCAAATATACGTAGACATTTTGTTAACTATCACAGGGGAGAAGCATCGGGTTTTTATCCTGAGAAAATTTCCTTAGGAATGAAAACTTATGAATGAATTGAACATTATGAATGAGGTAGTATCTGTTGGTTGGTGGGAAAGACCAAGGATGAGGAGGCGTCTACATGGCGGACCTCCCACGCGCCTCCGCCATCTAAATCGATGCATTTTGGATTGCGTCCAGCCACCATGTAAACAGACACGACTGCAATATTTATTTTTATATTTCAGAAAATTGAAAATTAATTTATTAAAAACAATTTCTATCTAGCAATAATCTTTCTAAATTCCCCTGTTACAGTATTACTCTAATATTTAATCGGCTTACTAGAAGAGTCTAAAGATTACCTACAAAATGAAATGATAATTATTTGAAAATTAATTATTTTTGCATTAATATACAGTATTATAACAGAGTATTATCAGATACACCGTGCAAAGCCCCACTCACTAAATTGAAAGGGTCTAGTTTGTTTGATGTTCTTCGACCTTTGTAGGTTAAAATAACAATGACAGTTTATGCTCTATCCTAATATGCCCTATTTGCCTCTCACTAAAATAGTAGTAAATAGAGCCCTAGTGTCCTGTCACATCTTGAATTATTAATTTTATAACTAACACACTCTTGTTTGATTGCAGCATGGAAGTTTGGCTGGTTCGTCTGCAAGTCAGTACCCTACTTGCAAGGAGTTTCAGTAAATGCCTCAATTAACACCTTAGTGGCTATATCGGTAGAGAGATGCATATCTATATGTCGTCCGCTAAAGGCAAAGATAACGACATCCACTGTTAAAGTAGTTATAATAGCTATATGGGTCATCTCTTTAACCATCACATTACCCTGGGCCCTAGTATTCCAGCTACGACCTATTGGTGACTCCAAAATTCAGGTCAGCGGTAAATATATACACTTTCTTTCTATATAATTAATAAAGTACCGGTGTGGACATCCCACACATGACTTCCATGAAATTTTACCGTGTCAATACGTGAGCAAGAGAGAACTCTGTATAAACTACATCGTACAAACAGCTAATATTGATTATAGTTTTGCAACAAAAATTATAATGATAATAAACACAATAAAAAAACACATGTCTCTATTTAAGGTAGAAGGGATGTTCTTACGACAAAAAGTCATAGGACCAAAGTGGTAGATCTTTTAAAATCAGTTACCGCTGGTGCTATCCGCTTTTCGATACGACTTACAGTTTACCCGCAATTTGGTTCCGAAAAAACCCTTAAAAAATCACTAAAATGCCAATATCTCCCAAACCGCTTGTCCGATTGTGCTCAAAAAGTATAGATACAATCTACTATATAGGACACATATATACCCCAAAGGAAATTGAAATCAAATAAAGCATACTGAAGTTATCGTCGACTGACCGATGTCGTGCTTAAGTGACTGTAGCTCCGAAACGTCGAGAGCTACGATGATGTGGTTTGTACCACCAGTTTTGCCGAAAAAAGTTCTAAAAAAATCCGCAAACCGCATCTCAATACGATGTCTTAAAACGATGTTGTAGAGGTTTAAAGTTCCGAACGTACGAATAACGTATGTACATACATACATACGTACGCACAGACATACATATATATGAAACGGATTTCCATGATATCCCCGGGTTCTTAAGACCCCTCCTTCATAGAGATCTCGGAATCACGTTTTGGAGGGTATCACCATACTTCCATTTTCATGCCAGTAAAAATTATTAAAGATGAAAGGAATAAGACAGATATAAATATATTCAGGTCCCGAGGACGAATTGACGTTTAAGCTGCATTGATTTATTAGACACTGTGTTATAGAGCGAAGTAAGATTTTCGACCGTCCGACGCTATATCTATAAAACAACCTAAATACTTTAGTGTGGCACACTTGTACTCTAAGGCACGGAAAATAACCTAGCAGAGCAGAGTAATTTTGCCTACCAACTACTATTCCTACAGTCCAAAATTCTAATAACTATAGCTCCCATATTTATTACCAACCTCATTATTCATAACGACCTAGACCTAAACCTAAAAGTACTCTTATGTTTCTGACCTAGCCACTCCATCATCCTAATCATTCAGTCCTAAACCTATCTACCAACCACATACCTTTAGAAATCCTCCCCGACAATTGAAAAGACGCTGGACATGAGATTGCAAAAAGACTAAAAAATATAAATAAATAACAATGTACCAGTGCATACATATTAAATGCAAAAGCACATGTTATAAAAGGTAACTTATATTACAAGTTGAACTCATGTCCTTAATTGTGAGTTTTGTCACTGGACAGTTTCTCATGTCAAGATGTACCGTGCCATGTATAGCTAACAGCATTATTGCTAATATCAATTTCAATATTTTAGTTGTAAGTCACCAATAAAACTAAGAAAATTTTGTTTAATACACTGTGTGCATCTTAAGATTAAAAAACTTCCTCTCGCTCATAGTCATACTTCATTTAAATACCGAAAAATTTGTTATTTTTTATTTTTAGATTAGTGCATTTACAAGAGCTGTTATTTCTAGTGAATTTTACAAAATGAATTCTTTCTTATATATGACTTAATAATATTAATGATTTGAATCACTCTCGGCATGGATTGCTAATTACTTAAACACTCCAAACAAGATCAAATGACGATAGACATTACTTTCTTTTTCTGTCAGGGTCTTCCGGTAGGTCATTCCTTCTGTTTCCGCTTCAGACGCAAGTTAATTTATCGACTCCGACTAGGGGAAATAATATTTAGTCTTTACCAATCATCGTAAAATAGTCCAGCGTCCAGCTGCTTAAGTGTAGTGGAGTTTTTCATAAATGATTAAGTCACACCCCCACCCTAGTCCATCTTCACTACATAGCATGTATATGAAACGGATTTCCATGATATCCCCGGGTTCTTAAGACCCCTCCTTCATAGAGATCTCGGAATCACGTTTTGGAGGGTATCACCATACTTCCATTTTCATGCCAGTAAAAATTATTAAAGATGAAAGGAATAAGACAGATATAAATATATTCAGGTCCCGAGGACGAATTGACGTTTAAGCTGCATTGATTTATTAGACACTGTGTTATAGAGCGAAGTAAGATTTTCGACCGTCCGACGCTATATCTATAAAACAACCTAAATACTTTAGTGTGGCACACTTGTACTCTAAGGCACGGAAAATAACCTAGCAGAGCAGAGTAATTTTGCCTACCAACTACTATTCCTACAGTCCAAAATTCTAATAACTATAGCTCCCATATTTATTACCAACCTCATTATTCATAACGACCTAGACCTAAACCTAAAAGTACTCTTATGTTTCTGACCTAGCCACTCCATCATCCTAATCATTCAGTCCTAAACCTATCTACCAACCACATACCTTTAGAAATCCTCCCCGACAATTGAAAACACGCTGGACATGAGATTGCAAAAAGACTAAAAAATATAAATAAATAACAATGTACCAGTGCATACATATTAAATGCAAAAGCACATGTTATAAAAGGTAACTTATATTACAAGTTGAACTCATGTCCTTAATTGTGAGTTTTGTCACTGGACAGTTTCTCATGTCAAGATGTACCGTGCCATGTATAGCTAACAGCATTATTGCTAATATCAATTTCAATATTTTAGTTGTAAGTCACCAATAAAACTAAGAAAATTTTGTTTAATACACTGTGTGCATCTTAAGATTAAAAAACTTCCTCTCGCTCATAGTCATACTTCATTTAAATACCGAAAAATTTGTTATTTTTTATTTTTAGATTAGTGCATTTACAAGAGCTGTTATTTCTAGTGAATTTTACAAAATGAATTCTTTCTTATATATGACTTAATAATATTAATGATTTGAATCACTCTCGGCATGGATTGCTAATTACTTAAACACTCCAAACAAGATCAAATGACGATAGACATTACTTTCTTTTTCTGTCAGGGTCTTCCGGTAGGTCATTCCTTCTGTTTCCGCTTCAGACGCAAGTTAATTTATCGACTCCGACTAGGGGAAATAATATTTAGTCTTTACCCATCATCGTAAAATAGTCCAGCGTCCAGCTGCTTAAGTGTAGTGGAGTTTTTCATAAATGATTAAGTCACACCCCCACCCTAGTCCATCTTCACTACATAGTTGTAAATCGGCAGGCCTAATAGCCTCGGTAGGCTGTTATGCCTCGGATCATTAAACATATTTATCTGAATTAATTGTAATTGAAGTGTCTAATAAACTTTATGATTTCAGGGGTGTTTGGAGATGTGGCCGAGTCCTTCAAGTGACAGCGCCTACTTTGTAGTTGTGAACATGATCATGTGTTACCTTCTGCCTCTCTGTATCATTACCGTGTGCTATCTTATGATATGGAAAAGAGTGAGCTGCAGACAATTGCCAGGCGAGCCTCAGGCCAGCGGTCAACTAATTATCCAGCGCTCTAAAGTTAAAGTGATAAAAATGTTGCTTGTTGTCATCATATTATTCGCGTTTTCATGGTTGCCGTTCTACATAGTGTTCACAAGAATTAAACTAGGAGCCACTTTGGAACCTTACAAGAAACAGGATGACTTTATATTTTACTGCCTCATCCCTATAGCTCAATGGTTGGGCTCGTCTAATTCCTGTATAAACCCCATTCTTTATGCCTTCTTCAATAAGAAGTTCCGCACGGGGTTCCAAGCTGTGCTAAGAAGCGGTTCCTGGTGGACGCCAATTGCCCAAAGTAGGCGACTGCCAAAGCATCCCGCTAGAAAGACTATCGCCTCTCACACCCCCCGTCCTGTTCAAGTTACCAACAGTAATAGTGTTCGCAGCCTTTCCCTCAGAACAAGCTCTGTTCCTGATATAAAATATTGTAAAAATGCTACGTTCGTTTAATATCTGGTTCGAAGCAACAGCCATTCCACTATAACAAGTAACAAACTACTATTATTTAGTGAAGTAGGTATGAGATATTAATTACTTAACGAAGCGATGCTTAAAATCTGTGCTCAATTTTTTGTCAAAAATAAGATTAGGAATCAGCTAATATATTATTATGTAAATAGATACACAATATAAGTATAATTGAGCTACCTCTAATTGATCTGTTATTCTTGTAATTGTAATATAATTTTTTAACTATATAAAGAGAGGTAACAATTATTAAATTGGCTGTTGGTTAAGCCAAGTCAGCCCGTGGAAGTAACGACGGATGTAATATTCTTCAAAAACCACATAAAAATGTCCTAGGCTATATTAGCTTTAATATAAGGCAAGGTGACAAGCTGTTTTTCATTTAAAGAAACTATACATTAGCAAATATAGAGATTTTGTTTTATAAAATTATAAATGAAAATTTAGTTCAATTTTTTTTCCCATTATCATTTAATTTTATATTATGATGTGATATTTTATAAAAATTGTTATATTTTATTCATAGTAGTTTAATTTTAAAAAGTTATGTAAATATACTTATTTTTTTAAGCAAACTTTAATATTATATAAACCTAAATACTTTTAACTAGTAAATAAATTTTATGAATAATAGTAATCATCAAAAGTATTATAGTTATTTATGTAACTAGGCAGCAAAATGGAATTTTACTGACGAGTGATTAGATTAGCCTCCGAGCCGAAGGCGAGGACAGGCTATGATAATTAACTATAACTATAGATAATTTACCTATTTGACTGTCGAGGCGAAGCCATGGCAGGCAATGAATAAACGAGGCAGAAATGTTTCCTTTGCTGCCTTGTTGCATACAATATTTTTTATCTACTTGCGGAAGAAAAAGGAAACTGCTAAAATGTTATCTTTATTAATATAAAATAGTTAATAGCTATATGTCATATTAATAAAGATAATAACATATGTATTAACTAAAATTAATGTTCAAATAAGAAACTTGGGAATAATAACAATGAGTGAAAAGCAAACTGAATCTATAACAACAAAATACAAAACACCCGTTTATAACACACGTAACTTCTGAATGAATAATATACGCAATATAAAATATTTATTTATATTTTCACAAAAAAATAATACAAAAAGTATTAAAGATATCTTCTATTGCTTACAATGAAAGAAGTAACGAGGGTAAATCAAGAAAAATAGCTAGTCTAATCTATAATGACTTCAATAATAATAATATGAATGTTGGATGTTTACATGAAGCTGCAGTGTGGCCAGTGACTCCGCTATTTTTTTAATTAAAGATCTACTAATCATTGAACTTATTTAACAGAATTAACAAATATAAACAAATATTTTATTATTAAAACTTTTATATATTAAATATTACTTATTAAACTATAATATAAATTGTTATAAGATAGAGATAATAGTATAAACTGTTCTTGCCGAGTAAGAGGTTATGACACGCAGTGGTAAACACTGTTACTTTCTCTGCCTAGGTAGGGAAATATTTCCCTGCCTAGGCAGAGAAAGTATTATCCTGACTGTTTTAACTACTTTCCTGCCTGTTTTTATTATTTTAATGACAAATCAGCGAAATAGTACTTTCCAGCCAAAAAAACAGTTAAGTAATGTCCAATTTTGCTGCCGCGAGTAGATAAAATATATATCAAAAGTATAAACTAGATATCAAGGTTTTGTAGACTTTTTACTTATATCCATAAACAATTGATTAATTCTAGTTATTAATATTGCTAGTAGTAATTAAGTTAGTAGTATTCCTTATAATAACAGTTCTCTATAATCTTTATAACAAGAGAAGATAAATCAATTATTATAATTACTCTTAATTTTAATGTTCGTATTTATTCTTATCAAAAGAGTGACGTTAGAAATAATATAATTTAGTTATATGTATCTTCTCTGTGAACGATAATTGTATTTTTATCTTCAAAGAAGGGTCGATAGTGAATGTGAAAAAGCATGTCCTGTCCAGTTATTAGGAAGATGTTTCTACACGTGGCACGGCTCTTTATTTAACTAATCCCTTCTAGTTCTTCTTCAATATATTCCTCCACTCCAATAGATCCTTCAACAACTCTTTATCTTTTCTAGCTTTTATACTATTAAATATCATCTACAATACTATACTTCTACTTAATAATAATAATGAATTTTATCGCCCTCCCCTTGTAAACATTCCTGTCCTGAGCGGGTAGACGGAAAAAATGCCCACGGAAAAAAAGCCCAGGAAAAAATGCCCACGGAAAAAATGCCCACGGGCAGAAAAGTCCAAAATAATCAACTTTAATCGTTAATGGTAGTTTTTAATTATTATTATTATCTAATTTTTAACGCTAACAAATTTTAACCTATTTTTAAATAGAATAGCCATTAGGAGTATTGTATTGTATTTTTGAGTTATATAACTGTAAAAGTACTGGACATAAGATGCATTTTCATTAAAATCGTAGGGTTTTAGGGTTTTAGGTATGACTAATCACCATAAATGAATCCCTACAATATGTGATCTATTATACACTACTAATGTTTGAACATATTTACATTCTAATTGCCTTGGTTTTTATCTAAAATATATGATATATGAAAATGTTAATGTGTAATAATGAAACTAGCTGAAATAAATTCTGGCGATGTTGTCTAAGAAATCATTTACTTTCTTACTGTGAATAAATATCTATATCAACTACTCAAAATAGGAACGAAAATGATTTTATTTTTTTATTTTTTTTTTTTGTTAACAAAGAGTCCGCCTTACATCTATTATTTACAATTAAATAATTATTTACAATACTAACATTACAAGTACAAAAAATAATTATTATGCCCTCCTCTTTCTCAAGTTGATTGCTATACGCCGTAGAAATTCCTTTCTGTTCTCCCTAGAACGGCTATTCTATTTAAAAATAGGTTAAAATTTGTTAGCGTTAAAAATTAACTAATTATATTTAAAACTAACAGTAACGATTAAAGTTTAATTATTTTGGAATTTTATTCCGTGGGCATTTTTTCCGTGGGTATTTTTTCCGTGGGCATTTTTTCCGTGATTCCCTGAGCGGGAGGTAATGTTCCATATTACCTCCCTGCGGCGGGTAATAATGTGTGGTTTGTCCATTACACTCCCGCTAATTTAGTTCGAGAAGCGGCCGCTTCCTGGCCGGGCCGCGGCGTGCAGGAAGCGCTAGTAGTACTCAGCGTCAGCTGTTCAATTTGTAAACAATCAATATTTTTATAACTGCAGTTTGTTTTGGTTATGATTAACCTTAATATGCGTTTATTGTTTTTGAAGATTACGGCAAAATAGTTTTTTGAAGTTAGTTTAAATGTGGTGGGCGATAAAATAGTGTACGCACCACGAGCAGTAAGCGCTATGACAGGCCTCGGGCGTTAAACGCACTCGTGCTTTCAAACTTCGCCCTCGGCCTGTAATAACGCCCTTACTGCTCTAGTTGCGTAAATAGCTATTACACTTATTTTTAATAAGATACAGTTCTTATGATCCTTTTCTGTAAATTTTAAATCTACGAAATGTGTGAAAATCTAGGTGATTGAAACAACTATTTTTTGTACATAGTAAAATGGTAAATTTAGTAACTTTATTGAACTTTCTCTCTTTAAGATTTGTATCGACTATTTTATTTATTCTTTTTATTCTATTTATTCCTACATGCATATTTAAAAAGTTAGGAAACTCTATGGTATAAGATATGGCTTCCTGGTGAATTCGGAAAATTCAGTAGTCCTGTTGAATTCTTAGGGCGACAAGTTACACGAGGGTCGGAAGGGTCGGCAAAGCAAGTTATATGAAAATGAAGGGATCCTCAGTAAGGATCCCTCAGTAAGGATCCCTCAGTCTCCAATATACTGGCACTCTTAGACTCATTCTCCAAGCCTTACTTTACTTTCTACTCCTCAAAGGAACTAGTCATTTGACGCTCCTTAAATACATTTTGTCAACAGAGGCCATTAAAGTATCCGTTTTATGAAGTAAAACATATTTTACGTTATTAGTTCGGAACTTGAAAGAAATTAACTTAAGGTGCTTAAAAACCATAGCGATGGTTAGGTTTATTACTTTTAGTATTTTATTAGTTTAGTATAGTTAGTTTTTTAAGTAGGGAAATCACTTGGTTAATTTAACTATTTCTGGCCCTTCTTTAAGTTTTCTTGCATGATGCTTTCTGTAAAAATTTCACGAGAAATATATTTTTCTATTTTTTGTTTAATATGTAGAAACATTGTATGTTACTATCTTTCCTGATGAAACTTACAATTAATTTACTTATTATTATCCTATTAGCTATATTCATTATTCAACCATTGCTTATTATATTAAACATTAAGTTGTTGCTAATCTGCAAAGTGCATTTCTAACAGAAGCAAATACAGTAAGTACTTAACATTTAGGATAAGAAAGATTAAGGAAAAGCTTGTGTTAGAATATTTTAAAATTGGTCCATTTTCCAACATTTCAACCCTCCTTATTATTTTAGAGAAATTAAAAAAAAAAAAAACATGAAATAAAGAGAACAAGAGAAGTTGGCACTTCTTTAGATTGTTACAACCCTTATAAATAAAACAGAGGGGGTAAAAATCTGAAGAAGGTGCACAAAATGTTCTTATAAAAACAGAATTGTAATATTCCTTTGTCCCAAAGTAAATTGGACTAAACATCCCTTTGTCTCAATAGTTATTTAGTCAAAGTCATTTCATTCTAAAAAATCAGTACCGAGAAGTTTTTAGTAACCATAATGTAATAGTCCAGTAACTTTATACATCACAGTATGCGTTAAATCGGTAGTTCTGATTTTTTGCAGACATGTTTATGATGTTGGCCTAATGAATAATCCAAGTTTGTGACCTCGAGCGCCGAACGCAACTTTGTCAAAAATTGTTATGAGTCTTGAAAGTTAAAGTTCCGTAATAGTATTTTAAGTTATTAGTAATTTAAGAAAACACTATTTTCTTCAAGTGTCAATTCAAGACTGGCTTTTTTATATTTAAATTAACATAAATAAAAACAATACGCTATCTCTATGGAGATCACGACAAAAATCGAAAAAACCGCGAAAAAAATCGTAATTTTTTCAAATTTTTGCGATTATAACCCTAAAAGACTAGTTTTTGAAAAAACGTTTTAAATACGTTTTTAAAGTAGACTAAATTTGCTACAATATGATGATACCGGATTTGACGCATACTATCCCATACGTTTAGGTGACAAAGTTACTGGAATATAATTATTTGCACGGCTTTTCAGTAATAGAAAGATTTACTAATTTAGATTAGTCATCAGTACAATAAGTAAATATTTTACAACGTTTTTATTAGCTTGCTTTCTTGTGTGTTTGTTTGTTTGTCCAGTACAAATCTGGCAATAGATTTTTAACTAACTTTCCGAATAGCTAGGCACTTGAAACTTTTAGAATAGCTCAGAACACGATTACAATGCATTATTTTAATTCTTATAGCCATTATTCAGCAGAATTTAATTTGTTTCAGCAAATTTTGCTATATGGAAAGTTAGTTCGGAAATTATTTTGTTCGGTTATTTCAGGGGGGTGGCATTCGTTGAAAAATCCCGTGTCCCATCATGACGTCAAAAAACTTGGAAAATAGTTTGTGCAACGGCTCATAGAATGCGCTGCTCTCAAAAATTTCAAGAAAAAGGGGTACAAAAGAAAAATGACAGTGGTTTATTTTGGTCTTAGATAATTATTTTAAAAGTATTGTTGACGGTTTTTTTTTTTTTTAAATTTTT
>KZ652195.1:3627-34050 GCA_001010745.2 Gerris buenoi
TTTTCCACGTAATATTTTCAAGATGGCGGCCATTATGGTGGACTATTAAAAAATTATTCTTCATGGCATGTTATACCTACATTAATCTAAAAGTATAAAAGAAGAAAAAGGTTCAATAATTTTTAAAATTTCATAATTCATTTTTTTCAAGATGGCGGCCAATAAGGTGGAGGTAAAAAGTTTTTAGTCAGTGTGACATGATATACATCAATTTAAAAGTCTTAAAGTGTAGTATAGGAATACCTAACTATTAAAATTTTACATATATTATTGTCAAGATAGTGGCCAACTTTATTACAAACTTTACTTAATAAATATTTACTACAAATGCTGAAAGAAACATGCATAACTTTTGTTCAAATGTGTACTTCGAATGTGTGTGATTTTGTTCAAATACTGTAAAAACAGGCGAGCGCAGCGAGCCTGCATTAACCATATTGAATAATGATTACGAACAAATACCGTATAAAAAGGCGAGCGTAGCAAGCCTACTATAACCTTATTTAATAAATATTAAGGAGGATGTCAAGATAGAGTTCCGGAGGAATTGAGATTTCTTTTTAATTGGTGAGTTTTTGCCTTTATTAATCGATTCCTTAGTTTAATACAAACTATTAAATAGTTGATACGTTTAAACGCTGTTCCTAGGTGCATGGAGGACACCTACTTACTTATTCCAAAGCCGCCTGATCCAGGAGGGCATTTTGACAATATTTATGTTTCGAAAATAATAAAAAATGACAGCTTGAATAAGAGTGAGATTGGAGGAGAGCCGGGCACAATGCCTAANACTAGACGGGTAGGACGAACCACTTGTTCGAACCTCGCAATCAGGCCTACATTGGACCCATTTTACCTGCCCCGTGGTGGAGAGTTCCAGCTACTCATACATTTGTACATTGTACCCATAATCACTTAAATTACAATCAACAAACAAACAAGAAAGCAAGCTAATAAAAACGTAGTAAAAAAACAAAAAAAAAAAAACTAAATAAACCTCATCGAAATTCTCTTACACCGAGAGTTTCATTATTATATATAATATGTATTGTTTTTACTTCAATACAAAGTTAAGTATTCATTGAGAACTACATTCATCAGAAAGTTGAATGAAGATAGTAAAATAGATAAGTTGAATGGACATGAATGAGTGAGTAGTAAGTGAGGTGGTAAGTTAATGAAAACATCATTATCTGTTCTCATTCAAGCGTAGCCATGACGCAATCAAACGAAATAAAGCATCTTAGAGTCCCATCACAATATGATTGATGACACACTAATATCCTCAGTGATGAATACACTTTATTGTATTCACAAAATTAACAATAATTTAAATGCATCCGATATTATACACTATTTAAATGTCAATCACTTGTTTTGACTGGTCTTTAACTGCTTGGCTTTATAAGTTTCATTACTCCAATGGGTTCATAAGAAAGTAGTGTATAAGAAAATAATGAATAACTGGGAATAAGGACAAACGTTTGCAAACACCTTTTTGTCTGTAGAATGCGCGTACGGTGTGGTTTGTGGATGTAGTGTTTGCAGGTGTTTGCAAACGTTTGCAAACACCTTTTTGTCTGTAGAATGCGCGTACGGTGTGGTTTGTGGATGTAGTGTTTGCAGGTGTTTGCAAACGTTTGCAAACACCTTTTTGTCTGTAGAATGCGCGTACGGTGTGGTTTGTGGATGTAGTGTTTGCAGGTGTTTGCAAACGTTTGCAATCCTGGTTTGCGAATGCGCGTTTAGTGTGTACGAGGCTTTACAATTCTTATATAGACAGATAATTACATTATATAATGAGTTATCTATATATATAAAGATGAAAGTCTGTGGATATGTGGGTATGTGGGTGGGTATGTCCTTTATACAAATCTAAAGTTTTATTCCGATCGATGAAAATTTGCACACTTGACCTTCAAAGCAAGGGGAAGGTCACTGTCTACATGATTTTTCGAAATATAATTTCTGGTACCCAGGGGTACGGGGTACAAGTAATGAATACGGGGTAAAAGTAATAGATACCCTTCATGATGCATATCGTTGAAAAGCTCTTTGAGAGTACAGTAATTGTTGTTATGTATAGTTTTGTCACATTTTCATTTAGGAGGGGGGTAAAATGGAAAAATATCTATATAATATATCTAAGTAAAAAAGAAGAGTATCTATATGAGAGTATGTCTTTTATACAAATCTACAGTTTTATCCCAATTTGAATATTTTCTCTCTCTTCCTTCAAAACAAGATCAAGGTCACTGGCTCCATGAGAGTACAAAAAATAAAATTTTGGTACACGGAGGTACAGGGTACAAATGTCAAAGTAATCGATACCCATCATGATGCATATCGTTGAAAAGCTTTTTAAGAATAAAGTAATTGTTGTTATTTACATTTTTTTCATATTTTTATTTAGGAGGGGGTAAAGTGGAAAATACAGGAAAAATATTTCTATACTAAGAAAAAAATACTTCTATAAGTAAGAAGAGTGTCTTTTGGTGTGTGGCTCTTTTATATAAATCTTTAGTTTTAACCTTCGAGGCAAAAGGAAGTTCACTATCCACATTAGTTTTCGAAATTTTAATTTTGGTACCCAGGGGTACGAGGTACAAATGTCAAAATAATGACAACCCTTCATTATGCATATCATTGAAAAGCTCTTTAAGAATTACAGTAATTGTTGTTAAGAACATCTTTGTGATATTTTTATTTAGGAGGGGAGTAACATGGAAAAGTAAGGTTTGTGACATAATTCCCTCAACGCATAACCATTTTTTACAAAGACCATTTATTTTACAATGTTCTGATACGTTTATAATATACATGTAGGTATCTATTTCTTTATTTATATTTTAGTCACTTAGGACTTTATTTTTGTATACAACCCGGGCTGAGCCGGGTACTTCAGCTAGTTCAATATAATTATCAATCTTGTTCAAGTGTTTTGGGAAGTATTATTATATTGTATACCGGGAACAATAAATGTTGTGATCGTATTAAGGATATAAGAAGGTTGAATTAAAGGAATAAAAGTTGTTGAAAGAGTGTACTGTAGATCGGAAGAGAGGCGCCGTGTCTAATTGGTTTATAGTTTGAAATTTAAGGATTCAGGAAGTAGTGATGACGCAGTCTAAGGATCAGGATCTAGGAGGAAGTTACCTTGGAGGTCCTGAATATCCTGAGGCAGGTTGTTTACATCCTGGGTGTGGCTGCCTCCACTTCACAACCTTGACTTAACCTGCACCTGTAGAACCTCTCTCACTCAGCTGATCACGCAATACTCAGCCCAGCTGATCAGCAAACACCTTAATCAATCCTCTCAACGTTCAGCCTGTAACCTCTTTGACATTTCCCCCATTCATAGTCATTAAAAAATAGACAATATTAAACAGGTATTCTCGATTAATGGGAACTTCCTTTATTCCAGGAGATAACGTGCAAAAAAGTGTCTGATTAACATCAAGCTAGAAATTTGTATATAAGTAAGTAATTGATGTGGTGCCTTTTAAGAATATGTGGTCGGCTAAGTTCGTCTGTGGTCCATAGCTTGGCAATAGGCATTTTAAAAAGAATACGTGTGGTGACGCGGGACCCCCGGTAGGAACGAAGTTGCTTACATTTTTCATTAAATAAAAATTATAAAATTACACTGCTAAGTACGTATACGTTGCTAACTACTTGAACATGGTGGAGTTAGAAAAGAGACAACATTAAAAGTAACGAACTGTTTGAACCTAGCGGAGATAAGGCAAAATTAAAAGAAGAGCTTTTTGTATCATTAAAGCCAGCGTTTTAAAATAAATGTGAATTGAATAAACAAGTTGTTTGTCTCATTAAATAGATGAACTTAAAAATTTTTCTTGGATTAAGTACGTTGTATTATAATAATAAATAAATAAATTAACAGCCATTTATTGCAAAAATAATCAAATAAAAAATACAAAACTTTCAAATAAACATTCAAATAATACCATAATAACGGTATTTTGAGTTGCCTTTTACGAGAATACTCAGTTCCTAAACTCAATGTAAAAATTAGTATAACAAAACTTTAATTTCACTTTCCTTTTTTTTCTCAATGTAAATTTAATTTTTGTTTAGTTTTTGTAGAGCCATACCTCAGAGTATACTTTCCTCCACATGATTTCCTCATTCTAGACCATCCTATCCTCAGCTACTCTCCTCCAGGTAGCTCCTCCACATGATTTCCTCATTCTAGACCATGCTCCTCCACATGATTTCCTCATTCTAGACCATTCTATCCTCAGCTACTTTCCTCCAGGTAGCTCCTCCACATGATTTCCTCATTCTAGACCATCCTATCCTCAGCTACTCTCCTCCAGGTAGCTCCTCCACATGATTTCCTCATCTCCTCGTCCCACTGTATACAAGGTCTTCCTCTTTTTCTCACACAATCTCTCGGATACCAGTTAATTATTTTATTTGTCCACCGATCATCTTTCGTCCTAACAATGTGACCCGCCCAATTCCACTTTCTCTCAAATATTACTCTACCCATGTCTTCTAGTTTTGTTTGATCTCTTATCCAGTTATTACTTTTCTTGTCTTTCCTTGATATCCGTAACATGCACCTTTCCATCTGCCTTTGTGCTATTCTCATCTGTCTCACTACACCTTCCTTTAACGACCATGTTTCTAATCCGTATGTCATTACAGGTCTTATACAAGTCGTCCACAATTTCATTTTTAATTCCATGCTTATATTAGATCTAAATATATTTCTAAACTTATTGAAAGCTCTCCATGCCAATGTTACTCTTCTATTTATTTCTTTATATTTATCCTTGCTTTCTATACATAACAGGCTCCCTAGACATATAAATTCCTTTACTATATCAAATTTCATATTCTCTAGTTCAAAGAATGGCTCTACGTCTTCTTCTATCTTCCAAGTCATAATTTTTGTTTTCGACTGATTTATTTCTAATCCGACATCTTTACTTGCTGCGTATAGGTCCTTTAACATATTCCTTGCCTCGTCTTTGCTCTTTGATATTATTACGATGTCGTCTACGAACTTCAAAATTCCAATAGTATTATAATAATATATGGAAATAAGCCTGAACGCTTGGGCAAATAACGTTGTCCAACGAACTCAGCCTGGGCATTGGTAAAATGAACATGTGCACCAAATTTCAACTAACTCGGTCATCTTTTACTCCAGCATATCGTCATCAGTAGATTTGGTGACGGTTATTTTGGATTCACTCCCGGGCTCCAGAACGTGCCATAAGGAACTCCGTTCCAAAAATAGTCTGCCAATTGGTGTGGCACATAGCTTCCTCGCATTCTAACAATAACCGTGATTATATTGTTCTATATTTACTAAACGAAGTGACATTTTGACATATATAACAAAAATAAACAAAACCAGTCAAGGAAAGGCTTCCTTGACGCCTATCGATAATATTAATTTTTTCCCGTCCTAAAATGTTTGAAGCTTAAATTTACGCGAGCGATGAGCGTGAACGCTTGGGCGGATATCGTTGTCCAACGAACTCAGCCTGGGAATTGGTAAAATGAACATGTGTGCCGAATTTCAACTAACGCAGTCATCTTTTACTCAACTTATCGTCATCAGTAGATTTCGTGACGGTGATTTAGCGTGACGGTGATTTAGCGTGACGGTTATTTTGTAACGGTGATTTTGAAACGGTTATTTTTGACGGTGATTTTGGTCGTTTTTTTTAATCCACTTCCAGGCTCCAGAACGTGCCATAAGGAACTTCGTTCCAAAACATTCACGGTGGGAATTTGAACCTTTCATTTATAAAACAGTTATTAATAACGATTGGACATTTATGTACTCCTTTTAGCACTTCGTATATTTAAATCTATTTTCCAATAGCTTGTAAACAAATAAAAGATTTGTCCAAGAAACAAGAGTGGTCAGTAATAAGAGAGAATCGTAATTTGGTTGTTAAAGGAAAAAAGGTCAAAATAAACAAGAAGAGATTAGAAGCACGATTTGATAACGTAACAAATTACTCCGAGTTGGGTCACGTAGATCTTCTCTCCTATTTGAGAGCGACCCAGTCAGTCCTAGTTAAGTCTAGAGGAGGTTAGAGATGGTTAGAGGTGGTTCGAGGTGGTTAGAGATGGTTAGAGGTGGTTCGAGACATCTAGTATTTTTGTACAACTGTTCTAGGATTATGCGACGAATCCTGCAAGGATTTCACGACTTTATTCCTTGAGACTATTAAATAAGACCTGCATCCTTGTTTCTTGTATTAAAATAGCTTTAGGCAATCTAAACGAAACTTGAGAACCATTAAAATTATGTAAAACCATAGAAATCTTCAACTCTGAGAGCAAAAAGACTTTTTTACTACATTCCAGACATGAATCTTCATAGCATTCTTTTCGATCTTATAGACATCGGTCATAAAATTATTTATAATCTAAACTAGTGGGCTTTGCCCCCTACTCACTTCGCTCGCCAACCCCCGAACAGACGTGAAGTATGTCACTCTCACTCTGAATTCGTTTGTTTACAAGACTTTTTTAATAATATAGATAGATAATTTCACAAATATAAAAAGAAAAAGAGATAACGATTATTATTGATGAAGATGATCCCTTAAATGATTCTTTATTGTGTTATTGTATGGGTCCTTAGAATAAAAACAGACTCTTCTACGTCATATGGCTATATTTTGACTATGATCCTTTTCTATGCAAAGTCGTTATTTTAGATAAATTTGTAAATTATTTTAAGTGACTCTTCCTAAGTAGGAAACCCCCAAATCCTCACAATCATCTAAATTCGAATTCCTGCTTTCAATCTTATGTACAGTAATCTTTTTACTTACTCAATCTTAGTCGTCATCTACCAGCTGGTGTAGAGAAGCGGCAAAAACAATAATCTTTATCACAAAAAACCACATGCAAATAACAAAAACACCATACCAACTATTCTAAACTAATTGAAATAAATTAAATTAACTAGTTTTATTTTAAAAAAAGGTTTCTTATTTTTTTTTAGAATATTTAGTTTGGTGTTTTTGTTATTGTGTAGTGTGAAGTTGTTTTTTAGGGTTTCGTTGGTAAAACAAAAAAAAAGAAACCCTTATAGTTTCGTTCCTGTGTCTGTCTGTCACTCTGTACGGTTCCAATAACTTTTGAACCAAAAGAGATAAAAGCGTGAAACTTACCAATATTAAAGATCGTTTTGACGCGCACACAGGAAAAATATAGAGAACTCAAAATAATCAGCTGTTCAAATTCAAAATGGCGGATAATTCACATCGCGAAAAAAAAATATTTTTTTTAAAAAAAATGTGCGGTCTGCTGGGCCAATGAAAAAATAAGATTAGCAACTCGATCTGATTTACTGGAAATGCAAGATGGCGGCTAATTCTTGTTACTCGAAAAAAAATATTTTTTTAAAAATTTTGAGTGGGGTATTAAATGAAAGGTATTGAAGAGTAGATGACAAAAATATATAACACTTGTGGGTAATATTTCATTTTCCCCGCCATTTTGTCAAAAAATGAATAATCCCCCCCCCCCTCCACCCTCTTACTAATTTTGAAGTGGGGTATCAAATGAAAGGTATTAAAGAGTAGATTACAAATATATATACCACTTAGGGTTAGTGTTTCATTTTCGGCGCCATTTTGTCAAAAAACATCGAAATTAGTCGTGTCTCCCCTCCCCTCACCCTTACTAATTTTGTTATACCAACACAATACCAACGAAACCCTTTTTACGTGAGACCTCACGCCTTACCAATTTATTTGTGATTAAGATTATTGTTATATGTTATAAGTTATAAGATTGATAGCAGGAATTTGAATTAAGATGATTGTGGTTTTTTTTTTCCTACTTAGGAAGAGTCTAGTCACTTAAAATTAATTACAAATTTTTCTAAAATGACGATTTTGAATAGCAAATGATTAAAGTTCACAGCTTAAAAGGATGAAGCTGAAATGAACTCAAGGTGGCGTCGGAATGTAGCCATATGACGTAGAAGTCTTTTTTTTCCTTTTTTTTTTTTTTTTTTTTTAATCCCTAAGGACCCATAAATACATAAAAACAAATTAATAAACTTCTTATATAAGTAAGTTCGTATTTCTCTTTTGATAAAGATGACATTAATTCATTAGTTGTATTTTACGCCAAATTAATCATTTCGGGAGGCGTATTATTCTTCTCATTTTCGTCATAATCACTTAAATCACTCATTGTTTTTCACTAAAAACTTGATATAAACAGTTTCTTTAATTACACAAACAGCAAATTAGTTTTATTCAATGTAAACGAACTCGCTAATCGTGCGTTAAGGCGAAGAATTGTGAACGCGCATGCGCAATGAATACAAGTACGTAAAGAATCACTTTCTACGCATCTAAACAGAGATACAATGTTTATATTTCGTATCGATCGTAGATAAACTTGTTTGCATCATCAGGTTATATACTAGGGTAAAGATACCTACAGTCTATAAGATTAGAGTTGGCACAATCAAAGGCGGGAAACTAAAAACATGGAGGTAGTTTTGGGGTTATAAAAAGGGAAAATCGGTTTTGCCATGTTATATTTTTTTTCTGGAACAGGGGTAGAGTAGAGCATTTTTTTCTGAAGTTGCATTCAACATGGGGGACCAATAAAATCGTTTCCCTCAAAATTTTCCCACCTGTTGATTGTGCTCTAATCTTATAGACTGTAATATGGAACGGGTAATATGGCATAGTGGATTTTCTCTTGAACCAAGACCTGTTTTCTGTCAGCAAATGACTGAACGAAGTAATTATAGAGTAGTTCCGCTAGGAAGGTAGTGATATACTAGTATGTTAACCTCCTCGCACAGTTTTTCTCAAGATTCAGCCATTTTACAAAAGTACTTTTCTAATATATTTGTATATGTACTATGTACTATATTCAATATGTTGTGTAGATCAAGGTGCACCCATCAGTTTTATGTTTTCAACTCACTGTTTATTTTATGGAAGAACTTATGTGAAAAACGTGATTTCCCCGAATATGGCAAATGAACTTGTCCTAAATAAGACCTATGCCATATTAAGGGTGCCTTTACAACAATGCGATCTAATATTCAGCATTTCATAGATAAACATATTCATTTCTTAAAATGACTACAGATAACTATTTTGCATGAATGCGGTGATAAAAACCAGATCATTGCTGTGAGTTTATATCAGGGCTCCTTGGTACGCCATATTTAGATTTTATACTTAGATAGTTAATCTATCACCAAAATTTTTTTGTGCTACAATATTTGCTATTTGGGGGAGGGGGGGATTTGCTCTTTTTGCCATATAAGGTGTCATAACCCTATAGCTTATAGACTATTACTCCACCTCTAACCACCTCTAACTACTTCTAACCACCTCTAACCACCTCTAACCACCTCTAACCACCTCTAACCACCTCTAACCACCTCTAACCACTTCTAACCACCTCTAACCACCTCTAACCACCTCTAACCACCTCTAACCCTATAGCTTATAGGCTATTTCTCTAAACTTACAATCTTAACATAGTGAAGTTTGCAATGATTCTGGATAAAAACTATGTAATAGTTATTAAACCGTACCCACACTAATTTCATACTAATTCATTATGTCAACGGTTGCTTCAAACCTTATTAATTATAAGTTGTAAATGGCCAAATTCCAGTGAAAGACAATAGTCGATTTATATTTAGGAAGACGCTGTCTTGTGTGATTAAGTATTCCTCGTGAGTTCAAGTATTCGCTAACAACTAACCGGGTTACGCTGAGAACCACGCAACGTATTGAAGGACAATTACCTCATCAGATAGGATCTTCAGCTCACTTTCACGCTAATAAATCCTTTGGCAAGTGTTTCCACTCGCTGTCTTGAATTCAAAGCTTCGTCTATTGTTGAGTAAGTGTTTTGTTTATTGAATGATTGTTTTGTAAAATCGATACATATCGAATCTAGCTATAAGTATCGACAGAAAATAAAATAAAGTAACTCAAGTCAAAGTGTAAGATAAACTTACTCAATATATTTATTATATATTTGGTTAGATACACTTTTAGATTACCCATTTGGGAAACTAAGTGGAAAAAAGTTTGAACAAATAGTAGCACATTGCTTCATCACATCACTAAAAAAAAAAAAAAAAAAAAAAAAAAAAAAAAAAAAAAAAATTGTTAGTCTGAGCAAAACGCTAGGACACGATATGGAAATTAACTGCTATAGTGTAGCTGAAAAATTCTTACTTCTCTAGATTGTTACGCCCCTACGGTTTTTTTTCAGACTATAAATAACTTTTAATAAATATCTATCTCAACAAAAACACTAGTGTAAAATAAATAAGCCAGTCTCGCGTAAAACATTGTGAGATCATAGGTTCAGCCAAGACTCCCCCTGTCCAAGACAATGTTAAGTTAAGTTGACAAAATGGGACGGAAAATTAAAAACTTTCCACAATTCTTATATATTTTTGCAATCTACTCTTCAATACCTTTTATTTGATACCTCACTCAAAATTAAAAAAAAAAAAAAAAATCGCGTGACGTGAATTATTCGCCATTTTGGATTTAAATAGCTGATAATTTTGAGTTCGCTGTATTTTTCCTGTGTGCGCGAATGAAATGTCATTTCGCATTTTGTTCGTGCATGAACAAAATGTCATGTGCTGACTTATAATACTACTTTTTTTCTTCCTGATGCGTTTTTGCCAAGTCAGAAAATGATTTTAAATTTAATGAAGTCCATTAATCAAGTCTTAAAAATGGTAATTTATATTTATAAATCTTCATAAATAACCTTGAGTCGTGTTGTTTTGAACATAAAAAAAATGTTAAATTGTTTATGATGTCTCGAATTGTATTGTAGAGTTTGAGTTGGACTCTTGAACACACTTGAGTTGATAGAATCGAAGCAGATGTAGAGGAAAGGTGAAGTGAAATGTAAACACTCGGAGTGTCCTCCTTAATGTAAACTCAAACTTATTACATTAATGTAAACATACTCTCGACTCCGCTCTTTCTTCCGCTCTTGTTACCTGTGTTCTCTTCTCCTGGTTTTAGTGTCTTTTATAGGATTACAACAAAACTGTTCTGAACAATGTTAATCTTCAAAGAAATATTGTAAATGAATGGATTCTTAAAAAACAATTAAAACAGTGAATATTTACTTTTTACTTATGATTGATTAAATAGAAGAATAGAAATTTTTAGGGCATTAAATACCAATCAATTTTTACTACGTTATAACTTGGTTTCTTGTTTGTTTGTTTGTCCGGTACAAATCTTGCAATCGAATTTTAACTATCATCCCGAGTAGCTAGACATTTGAAACTTTCAGAACAGCTCAGAACACGATGACAATGTATTTTTTTTTAATACTTTTAGTCATTTTTCAGCAGAATTTAATTCGTTTTCAGCAAAATTTATTTCATTTCAGCAAATTTGCTGAATGAGAAGTTAGTTCGGAAAAAATTCACAAGTTATTTTATTTGTTTTGTCATCCCATAATATTTACAATCTTCATTTTGACATGTTTCAAATTTATGATTTCTATATAAATAAGCTTAGAATAATACTATATATAGAAGGAGCATAGAATCAAAACAACAAGCAATTACTGATAAGGGACTGAAGCCAACTTTCGCCGAGGGGTTGTGTCCCTTAGACCAGGGGACCAACAAAACAACACTTTTTTTTTTCATTTAAGCTGGAGAAGGTTGGCCACGCTTTAGTAACTATTCAAAGCCCGCTCACAAACGTCAAGAAAACAAGCCCTCCCATTGGTTATTGTTTACGTTTCACTCTGACGTCATTTTTTTCAACTCGCCCGTCATGATATAATAAACATTATTTTTAGCATATTTCAAACTAAAATAAGATAAAACAAAAAAAAAATATTACAATAAACTAAACTGACTATCAATAATTATAATTAAATAAAAAATTAAATTATAAAACCGAAGGCAAATAGTTTTAGAGTTATGACGTCACAAATTACAAAAATGGATTTTTAGAACGCGGATAATGATCACAACAAAAGTTGGTTTCAATGTTATCAGTGACACTCCTTCTATATATAGTATTATTCTAAGATTGTGATGGTACACAGATTCAATTTTGAGATTTTGATGGATTTACACGTTTTGAGGTCCCTTAAGTCCAAAAAAGTGGTGTTTAAAAATGTCTGTCTGGCGTCTATCGTCTGTCTGTGCAGACACCTGGAGACTTAAAACTGCTGGGTCGATTTTTACGAAATTTGGCATACATGTTCAGAAAAATCATACCCCGTAGCAAAATCGATAAATGAATTTTTAACTCCAAATTTTTATTGTTTATTTCAGGTTCAATTTGTAATGAACTTTAACAATTATTATTACATAAGTACCTTTAATAACATTAAGTTATAAGTCGGGCTGAGCTCGACTTAGGCCCACGGTGTAAGTTAGCCTGTCAAACAGAGGGTTGACAGTGTATTACAAAATATATACCTGTCAAACTAGTTAAATAAAGCGATAAAACGAACCGAAAACCTGTCACATATCAAACCTGTCTTGTAGTTGTAAAACAAGCATAAATACTTTTATGAAATATGTATTTAATAATTTTGATTTTATAAAATATTGATAATTTCTATCAGGTAACTAACTAAAAAGATACGACTAATACATCTTTAATGTTCATAAAAATGACTAAATAACTTTAATATTCCTTTTTAACCGCAAATTTACACGCAACCTTGGTAAAGTGACCGTAATCAAATTTGATTATAGACTTTTTTTTTAACTTGAAAATATTCATGTCTATTTATCCTTGGCCGTGACTTAATAAAGCTGTTTTATTATTATTATTATTTTGAAGTCACATTTTACGTTTTTAAAAAAATAAAATAAGAAAAAAACACTACAACGTATTACTAACCTACTTTAGACATAATCTGGTTGTAAAATAATATTCTAAGGTATCACCTAACATCCTTGATTTTAAAATAATAATTACTTCATGTTTTGGTTTTTTTAAAAACAAACGATACTTGATCCTTCGTTTTTTTTAGTAACGAAGTTATTTGGGTAGCACTAGTCCGGGCTTAATTAAGTTTTTTTAGAAGTTTCTTTTTTTTCGGGTGTCACTTTCACCTAAATTATTTTTTTTTTTTTTGTTTTATAAAAAAAATCTTTTTTATTTATTTTTTTTTCAAAAAGAGAATAATGTGTAGAGATCATAGTAGGGGGGGAAGACAAATCTGATGGCGCCAAAGATTAGACAGTTCTCCCGCCAGAACTAGACATAGAAACTATAGACTAAAAAATTCCACCCGACCTACTTCCTAGTTCTGTCTATAGAACTCATAATTTTCTTTAAAATAATGGCTTTCCAATAAAAACCAGTTCATTAAACTTTAAAAAGTAGAATTTAAGAAAAAAATAAACAGCTTCTTCATAGGTTATTTTTTTATATACCGGGTTATCTAAAATTTTATGTAATTTTCGGAAGTGTCGAAAATCTTAGTTATTATATTTAAAATAAGATTTATAATTTTTTTCTTCCGAGCTTACAGATGGTAATGAAAGCATTATGATCTTTTTTGTGTCCCTGAATTAATATTCCTAATTAAGAATCCAAATTTGGTCTCAGGTCTGTCTGTCTGTACAAATGTTTTGCGATCCGCTAAAACCAAATATCTCATCCGATTTTGATGGAATTTAGATGATATATTGTTTGTGTGATCATCGCTTTCTCTTATTCATGGGCATAACTTTTGCTTCCGGTCTTACCCAAAGGTAACAAAAGCTGAGTGATTAAATTTAATAGGTCTCCAATTTCAAAAATTCCAAAAAGAAATCAGTATCAATATCATCAGAGAGATATATTTGGTTCCGTGTCTGTCTGCCGATTAATTTTGTCTGCGAATCAACATATCTTATAAACTACTCTACCGATTTTATTGACATTTGGATGGTAGGTCATAATTAGCACATTGTTAGTTCCAATATACGTTTCAACCTTCTAGACTCATTTCTTTCTCTTCGACATGCATACAAACATACATTATTGTACACCTATATCTTCAAAAATAGTTATCTGATTTTTATGAAATTTTGATGGCTTGTCGAAAGTTGCCTGCAGATTGCCCAAAACTAATTTCAACCGTTTGCGCTTTTAAAATTTTGCTAAATTGATAATACGGAAAGATTGTTACCAAACTACCAATCTTTCAACTCCCACGTGACCATTCCTCCAATTATAGAAAGTGAGGAAGCTATGTGCCACACTAATTGGCAGTAGACATTTTTAATTTTTTCATTATCACTTATTTTCGTTATTAACTATACTATCATATTGCATTTACCAAAAAACTTATTTGAGTCTGCTAATGGTAAACACATTATAAATTCATACAATGTCTGAACGACGAAAAAACTGGAAAGGGAAAGCGTATTTTTTTTCTTAATTTTCTTTGTTAAAAATATTAGTCTAGTGACTATGCTTACAATTTAAAGAGAATCCTATATTAAATTTATACTTGCTAGCTTTAGTGGACAAGCCGAGTCCACCAAAAGTCATGATCCTGAGTACGAACTTAGTTAGTAAACTAGTAATACAAGTTGCTGGAAGTTCGTCGCTTAATAGATTAGTTAGTCACATATTACTCCAAATCAAAGAGGCCACCTACTAAGTGACAAACTAACATCAACTTGATTATTGATCTACTAACTAAGTTCGTACTCAGGACCATGAAAATCACATTGTCCACCACAACAAAAAGAGCAGGACATGACAGCTTTCCAAAGATTTGTTTTTTTTTTCAAATGCCTATTGTCAAGCTATGTCCCGCAGAAGAACTTAGGCGACCACATATTCTTAAAAGGCACCAAAAGAAAGAATTGTACATAAAATTCTAGCATTACTTTGGTCTTACAGTCAGACACTCCTTGCACACTATCTCCTAGACCTAGACTATAAGGCAGATATAAATTATAGTTTGAATGAGAATTAACCATTAATTTAATTAATAAGTCTCAATATTATCTTATCAAACATTTAAAATCAAGGTTTTAGACGCTCATACCCTTTATAACTTACCAATAGTCATGTCAGTTTTAAGAGTGAATGTAATAAAATTTTTAAAATTTATGGTGATACAGTGAGGTTGATCCAAGGTTAATGAATACCGCAAGAATTAACACGACTTCCAGCTGAGAGTGGAAGTAGTTAACTGTTCAATTATAATAGTTCAGTGGCGAAGGAAGAGGAAGTAAGAGGCCCGACCTTGTAGACTTGAGAGAGACTTGGCCACTGACTTGGGCCACTGAGTGAGAGTCTGGGTGCATTGTGTCCAGTGGTGCAACGCTGCATCCTTGCATCATCTGATAGCTTGTCAGTGGTGTCTAATTACAGTTTCCTACTAGACAGGCAAGCAAACCGAGTCCTTAATTAAATCACATTCTATCTCAGGATATCTCAGGACACTTCCTTCTAAAAAGTCAGAAAGGTCCTTTCCTTGGTGAAAACAATCTCTTTTTGTCAATACAACACTGAATAATATAAATTAAACAGGACGTGTAGAATTTGTTTACACTTTTACCCTATGAACTATGTATAAGATACACTAATACCCTGTGAACTAAGTGTATGATACCTTAAAACCTTATGAATTTATGAACTATGTACTAGCTACACTAATACACTATGAACTACATGCATGATACACTATTACTCTATGAACTACGTGCATGATACACTAATACTCTATGAACTACGTGCATGATACACTATTACTCTATGGACTATGAACTACATGCATGANAAGTATGGGACAGCAGAATTGATTGATAAAAAAAAAATTAAAACAATCGTTTTTATTATAAAAATTAAAAAAAAATAAAATTATTAACAATTGATGGAATATGATAATTATAGAACGGAAAGAGCCTTGGATTAGGACAGCTTTGGAATATAACAGAATTTTTGACATGGTTTCAACAAGGAATGGAATGAGTTCCTCATACATGTTTTTAAAGAATTAATCCTACAACTCAAATATCGACTAGCCATGCATGTTACAGCGCTAGAAATCGAAACAAATCCACGTAAATTAATTTTATTGCAACTTTTTGTATCGTCTTTAACAGTAAATTAAATAAATGTTTATAACAACATTTCGTCAGAGCTTTTTATTAATCTAGTATTTTTTTATAGCATTGTAAATAAAACAGTGCATTAATTAAAAGTTTCCTCTTGTCATTTAGTCAACAACAAAACCATTAAAAAGATTTAAGAATTAAACATAATTCAATTAACGTCTTTTTATTTATGAATATGTTCAATTATATAATTTTTTAAAAAATAAATTTAGAGAAAGAAGTTTTATGAACTACAACAATAACAATTTTTGTTCAATTTAATTAAGATATATTATAGCAGACCGTCTAACTAAGAAAATAGTTTAGTTTAGTTGAAAATAGTTGTGACGTATATAGTAATCAAGTTGAAAATACCAAAAATAACTAAAAAAAAAAAAAAAAAAAAAAAAAAAANTTTTGCTCTATTTTGACTGGACTAAAAGGCAAAACCAATCAAATGAAGTTAAGTTGGAGAAGTTGGTGAAACGTTTAAGTGTTCTCCTATTTACGCTCTAGATATAAATGTATGAAGAAAAATTTGGCGAGCAGTCACGCTAAAACTATACGAATCAACAACCACCTAAGAAAGTTAAATAAGTTGTTTTTTTGCTGCTTCTTTTACGTCGTGATGAACACATCATTAGGTTATTACAGGGCGGGGTAGCCGGTCACTTAACTTATCTCCTCGATGTAATTAACACTGAAAACATGGTTAACTTTGTATTGTAATTAGACAAGACTCGTTCAGAGGGTGAAAACAGAATGAAAGTATTAGTCACTCAGTTTAACAAGTACCTATAATTTATATATAAGTTACCTACAATTTATAAGTACCTAAGTAACTAATAATGACATAAAAATACAAGTACAAGTATGTAAAACTAAATACACTAACAATCTTCACTGGGATTCAAACTCATGTTTCAGGTGGATTTTCCCAAGTATGTTAACACACTAGTTACTAGTATATTGAACAATACTGATGTTTCTTTTTAGAATCTTACAACTCGATTGACTATTGATTTTATGCCCATTACACATAGACAATTGTGCTACAGATTTTTGTAATTTATCATTTTAAACAAAATAAAACTGGCTTGCACCATGAATATTATTATACTAACGGAATTTCTAGATAAACCCCGGCTAAGATGAAAGCATTTAATAATTTGAAATTATTATTAGTTATGCGATAAATACTGGTAAAATAAATGTCATAAGTACGTTATGTATGAGGTCATTTCCAAAAATGCATGTCTCACAGGTATAACCATAATAATGTTGTACAAAAAATAATACATGGTAGAATTTATGAAGTGAATAAAATAAATAAATAATAATAGTTTAATTAATTATTTTAAAAATTGTTTTACTTTGTATCCCAAATTTAGAAAAATATATTTTTCAAGATGTTAGTAGTTTAGGCATAAAAATAAGGAGGCGGTCATTTTTGGGAAAATAGTTTATAGATGCGGAACTAGCTTTGTCGCATATTATAATATCAATATAAGAATATTAAACTAAAGTATGGGACAGCAGAATTGATTGATAAAAAAAAATTAAAACAATCGTTTTTATTATAAAAATTAAAAAAAAATAAAATTATTAACAATTGATGGAATATGATAATTATAGAACGGAAAGAGCCTTGGATTAGGACAGCTTTGGAATATAACAGAATTTTTGACATGGTTTCAACAAGGAATGGAATGAGTTCCTCATACATGTTTTTAAAGAATTAATCCTACAACTCAAATATCGACTAGCCATGCATGTTACAGCGCTAGAAATCGAAACAAATCCACGTAAATTAATTTTATTGCAACTTTTTGTATCGTCTTTAACAGTAAATTAAATAAATGTTTATAACAACATTTCGTCAGAGCTTTTTATTAATCTAGTATTTTTTTATAGCATTGTAAATAAAACAGTGCATTAATTAAAAGTTTCCTCTTGTCATTTAGTCAACAACAAAACCATTAAAAAGATTTAAGAATTAAACATAATTCAATTAACGTCTTTTTATTTATGAATATGTTCAATTATATAATTTTTTAAAAAATAAATTTAGAGAAAGAAGTTTTATGAACTACAACAATAACAATTTTTGTTCAATTTAATTAAGATATATTATAGCAGACCGTCTAACTAAGAAAATAGTTTAGTTTAGTTGAAAATAGTTGTGACGTATATAGTAATCAAGTTGAAAATACCAAAAATAACTAAAAAAAAAAAAAAAAAAAAAAAANCACTATTACTCTATGGACTATGAACTACATGCATGATGCAATATTACTCTATGAAATACATGCATGATACACTATTACTCTATGGACTATGAACTACATGCATGATGCAATATTACTCTATGAAATACATGCATGATACACTATTACTCTATGGACTATGAACTACATGCATGATGCAATATTACTCTATGAAATACATGCATGATACACTATTACTCTATGGACTATGAACTACATGCATGATGCAATATTACTCTATGAAATACATGCATGATACACTATTACTCTATGGACTATGAACTACATGCATGATGCAATATTACTCTATGAAATACATGCATGATACACTATTACTCTATGGACTATGAACTACATGCATGATGCAATATTACTCTATGAAATACATGCATGATACACTATTACTCTATGGACTATGAACTACATGCATGATGCAATATTACTCTATGAAATACATGCATGATACACTATTACTCTATGGACTATGAACTACATGCATGATGCAATATTACTCTATGAAATACATGCATGATACACTATTACTCTATGGACTATGAACTACATGCATGATACACTATTATTCTATGGACTATGAACTACATGCATGCTACACTGATATTCTATGAACTACATGCATGATACACTATTACTCTATGAACTACGTGTATGATACCTTAAGCTAAAACATTGAGGTTCCCGGAGGTGAATTTTATTTTTATCTTCATCTTTAATATTAATATTAATACATTTTATATATTTAATTTTTAGTATTCATACTACGGAAAGTTTAAATTTAAATCAAATTATAATTATTATTTACAACGGGAGACAGACAGAGAAAAATTGACTTCAGCGCCGGGATTCGAACCACAGGCCTCCTTTATTTCGAGTACGCTCTAGCCAACTAAGCTATACTAAAGAATAATTTCCTATGTCGATATCGATACTTAGTCCCGAATTAAGCGTTCAAATTTTTCCACAAGTCTAGACTTATAAGGCTTGTAATTATAAAGCACCCAATCAGTACCTGTACCTTGTACAATCAATTAGAAATTCAATTTTCAAGTTCTTGGTAGTATTCATACTACCAAAAATGCATACTACCGAATCCTGGAGCTGAAGTCTATTTTTCTCTGTCCCCCGTTGTAAATAGTAATTAAAATTTGATTTGCATTTTATATACAAAATATAAATATATGAAGTCCCCTTTTTTTATATGTAATTTATTAAAGACTTTCCTGTCTCTTGGGGTAAATAATTACTCATTTTTAATTTAAAAATTGAATTATTAATTTATTATTATTTCATCCCTTATTTTGGGATATTTTTAAACCTATAACTTTAAAGTATATCGTATATATTNGAAAGAGAATAAGAAAAAATAAAATAATAATCTAGTAAAATATTAAAAAGGATATACGTAATATTTTCTTTTCCGTGTTATATGACTATAACTCAAGGAGACTTCAACTTTACATAACACAAAAAAAACTTAAAAAACATATAAAATAATATTTTTTTTAATTTTGTAAAAGTTTATCCACTTATCCCACTTCTTCCTCATTTTCCTTCTCTTCAAGGTGGGAGGTATGTTATGAAGTTGAAAACAAAAACCAATTGGTATAATGGAGTAGAGATGTGGTCGGGGTGTCTCGAGTTTATATTAAGGTTGTATTGTTTAGTAGAGTGCAGCACCTTGCTTCACCTCTATTAGAATTCAATTAAACCTAAGTGAATAAACTGGTTTCATTTGTAATATGCGTTTATTTTTATTGTTTTAAGATAAATGTATGAAATTGAAGCTGTAATACTCGATTGGCTTAATTGGTATTTTCAGATAAGACATTGTTAAGCATAAAAGTGAATTTTAACACTTCCTTCAAATACGTTAAGATTTATAAAATAATATTTGTTGGCTCATTTAGAACCATCCTGAGAACAGAAAATAAAGATAGAGATAACAATTTGACACTCTGTAAAGGGTTAATTTTTCAATAATACAATTGTTATAATACTAATTTTATACATGACACTCTTATCAATTAGCCTTCTACAGATAATCTGTGTAGGTTATAAGGAGACTTTAAAAAGGCAAGTCTCCTTATAACCTACACCGATTATCTATGCTCTATGCTCTATACTATATATTATTATCTATACTATAAACAGCCGAATATCTATACAATGACCACCTATACTATGAACAGCCGAAACCGGTCAAATTGTTACAAATGCAATCATTTTGTGTGAAGACGTTGTTTTTTACAACTTCGAAATATTTGACCTATTTCTCAGAAATAGGTCAAATATTTCGAAGTTGTAAGTTTTAATGTGTTGTTAAGAGGTGTAAATAATCAGAATTTTATCATACACTAATTTCAATAATTTACTATTTGTTTATTGCAAAAAACTAACTCTATCCTCCTGATTTGTTGTGGCGAACTAGAAGCACAAAGAATAAAGAGATTCAAAGAGTATCAGCTTAACCGGGTTTGGTAAAATGGCTTAAAAATCGAATGTCTCAATACAGACACTTTATATCATTCAAATCCAAGCCAAGAGACTTGTTTCACAATGATCTTTTAAGAAAGTACCCCATTACAAAACTTAAACCAAACAATGCAACCTTTCGTGTTTTTTAATACTTGATTTTAATTAGGACTTTAATTACGTTTTCTACCTATACTTTGAATACCAGTTAATAACTTAGCTCAATTATTTCGTAATATCAAAAAACTTACCCTTGACTGTCAGAGTTGTTGAGATGTAAGAGCAGATACATGAATTAATATAGATGAATCAAATAAAGACACGTATCTCTGCGTAATGTTCTATTTATTAGCGAACATTATCGATGAATGTTGAATCCAAATTATTTACCAAGATCTGAAACATATATAATTTAATTTAAATAATGATAAACTTTCAAAGATTTTTCTTATTTTAAAAACCATAATGAACAACTTAAATTAGAAAATTAAAAACCGTATACAATTAATTTCTTCTTTGATAAACTTTTTAACAAAGGGTTTCATAAAAGTTTAATTGTTTCAAAGTTTTTTTTTAAAAAAAAGGAAAAAAAAACAAAAAAAAAACCTTTTGTTAATTTAAAGTTTCTTTTTATAGACATTGAGTTNACATTAGACAAGTTAAAAAAATTACAACTAAGACAAATGAAATAATAATAAATTAATATAAAATAAGATTTAGAATATTTTTTTAAAAAAATAGTTGTGCGTGAAGTCTCACACAAAAAGGGTTTCGTTAGTATTGTGAAATAAAATTAGTTAGTATACTATAGTACAATTTAGGTATTTTTTGACCAAATGGCATAGAATATTAATCACTTTTCACAAGTGTTATATATTCTTGTAATCTACTCTCCAATACCTCTCATTTGAAACCCCACTCAAAACTTTAAAGAAATATGTTTTTCGCTTGACGCAAATTGTCCGCCATTTTGTATTTGAACAGCTGATAATTTTGAGTTCACTATATTTTTCCTGTGTGCGCGTCAAAACGATCTTTAATACTGAAAAGCTCCATGTTTTTATCTCTTTTGATTCAAAAGTTTTTGGAACTCAAAAGTTTATATTCAGTGACAGACAGACACTGGAACGAAACTATTTAGGGTTTATTATTTTGGTTTTACCAACGAAACCCTAAAAAAAGATAATTTAAAAAACCATTACGTTTTAAAATATTTTTTATCATAAAATCTATTTATTTATGACTTAAAATTTCAATTAAAAAACAAATGGAAATCAAATTTAATTAAAAACACAAATAAATAATTAATTACCTAATTAGAGGTGTTAATTGTAAAAAAATCATTAATTTAATCTTTTTAATTGTCAATTTATAAATATATAAGAATCAAGATGCCTAAAAATGTTAATGATTTGAATAATTAGTCATAAATTATTATTTACTTCAACGTGTTATAATAAATAAATAAATAACCATTACAGAAACAATAATCATTAATTGTTTTACTAGTATTATAAATTATTTTCCAATGTAAAATATTGTTCTAACAACACAAAATCATGTTACTACTAGTTTCTCCACTTTAGTATTAATAAAAATGTGTCTTTTTGTAAACTAAATAAAAATATTACATACGTGGGTTATACTCATATGTGTAATGTATATTTTTTTTAGAGATATAACTCATTAAAACACATATTCATTACTAACACATATTATAAAATATATTATTTATAAAACTTAAAAATGTAAATTATAAAATTAACTTACCATCTTGAGATATAGATCACATTGGGATGAAACAATTAACAACGTATGCACTGATGGAGAAATTAAGCGCTTATTAAACCATGCATATCCTTAATATACTCAAGAATTGAAACCCAAAAGAAAATTCTACTAATTTATCAATGCATTTTATTTTTACTTATCTAAAAAAAGTAAAATATTGTCAAAATTTAAGCAATTTATTTCCTACTCTGTAGTAATTCAAGTTAAATTTTTAAATTTAAACTTATGTTGTGGGTTATACCACCAACAAATGTGCCATTCAACAGATAAGAAAAAGGCTTTACAAAAGTGAAAAATATGAAGAATTACTTAAGAAATAGAAGGAGTGGAGAAAAGCATTGACGTAAGATGCCAGGAAAAACTTAAGAGGATTGCTAGGATTAAGGAGGAATTTGATATGAAAAGGGTATGGGGTTATTGATTAGATCTGCGAGGAATTTACTGGAGTTATGTGTATTACAAGAGATAACCTAGATTATTTTAAAATTAGAGGTGCTTATTTATTTTTGTTTCGCAAAATAAAATATAGAAGTATAATTTTTAAATTATACTTTTATTTTATACCTTTTTTCGAAAGGTAATGGATGCTTTTCCTATACCTCCGATCCCGAAAATTCCTGCACAAAAATAGGTGTCAAAAATCAGCTAAGAGCCACTCTTATATGTGAAATTCCCTTATTATACCACTTAACTGAAAGTGGTTCATCAGCGATCATACATTTTTTTTAAATTTAAATTTTTTAAAAAGGTTTTGGATGGTGAATAGGACATTTTCAATTTATTTTAAGCATAATTTTTTTGCCAGGATTTCATTTTTTGGAAACAGATTTTCAAAGGTAAAGTAAACACGTGTATACTTCATAAGTAACTATCACTGAACATGATATATATAGTAAACACTTTAACACATCTTACTGTAAGTACTGCAACAGCAACAGTCTGTTGTGACCATAATTTCGGCACTGTAATCCACAACACTTGTAATCCATTAAAATTGTAATCCAAAAAAATGTAATCCATTGTAGTTTGTAGTATTATGTGAGTAGTACAGGAAAAAACTAGCACTTCTAAATTCTGCGTTAGAAATAGACAAGTGATACAACGATAACACTTTAAAAACAACAAGCTTAGAAAAACACTATGATTAAAAACGATGATATTTTCCCCTATAATACACTAAAACAGCGCTAACCTTCTGTTCCAACATGACGAAAATCGGGCGATAATGAAAAAATTGCAGTCCAACAATCACGACGAACACAAGTCATAAATAATTGGTAGTTTTCAATCCTAAAATACCACAATAACACTTGACTACTGTTGTGTACTACTTACTACACGAACTCTTTGTTACTACACAACTTACTACACGAACTCTTTGTTACTACACAACTTACTACACGAACTCTTTGTTACTACACAACTTACTACACGAACTCTTTAAACGCGACACGAAATTCTATAGTAACAAACACGACAAAACCTTTAACAAAATAAAAATTAATAAAAAAAAACGACAGAATATTAAACAAATAAAATGATATAAAACACGACAGTAAAAATAAAATCTAAAAAACAAGATAAAGATAAAATCATTTGGTGCATTACTCTAACCGCTATACGAACAGTTGCTTAAAAAATCTATAATTAAACTCGATAAACGATGAGTCTGCGGATCATTTAATGATACCAAAACAGTAGGCACTTAATAAGCAATGAAATCGCAACACAGACGCTACGAAAAACCCATATAAAGTTTGATTACTATTGTCAATAGACCTTCACCAAACGAAACACTGTGAAGAGAGCAATAGTTGGTCTATAAGAATATAATTTTCAAAATAAGGATTCTTTCTTTAATTTAAGAATAAAAGTTTTACTTAATTTCTAAAAGTTAAATTTACATAGTTGTTATTTTTGGTAAAGTTGGCTCTTAAACATTAACTCAAGGACACAGCATATAAATTTTCAATGGAATATTGCTTCCGGTTTACTTTATAAATCTTGGAAACTTACCGAATCGTATTTACTTATTTGTTTTTTATAGACAAACTATTGATCTCTAAATTTAAAAATGCAACCGAAGAATTGGGAAAATATTTATTAGAATGTGACTGTTATGCATTACTTAATATAAATGTGAGGTAAAATTTGATTAAAGAAAAGAGCAAAAGATAGTATAAGAACGCCTTCATAAGATATTGAAAAGCATTTAAATATCCAAATTAAAATTTTACATTGATAATATAAATATATACTATATTTTTTTAAAANAAAAACTAACAAATATAATGCACACATAATTAAAGTGTTTCCTATAATATATTGATATAAATTGCATTATTTATGTATTCTTTTTCATTTCATACTCTTTTGAAAAACCAGATACGCTACATCGAAGCCCAGGTAATCAACTTCAGATACATACGCCCAAGATTCCCAAAATCGGCCTGTATATAGCTGTGTCTCAAAATAGAGGACTGAAGATGAATGTTAATAATACGGTGCAAATTGTAGTCCTAAACCCGTTCCAACCTAAAATGATTTTATTATGGTAGTGTACTAGTGTTAGCGTTGGCGCATGCGTAAAAAATCAGTCCTAAACGATTCCGGAAGATCCGTGGTACGATACAAAGAACGTACAAACGGAAATATAGGGCGGTTGTTACAAACCTTATAATATAATGTATCGTATTATGGATGTATAAATAAATATGTAGTAAATAAACGAAACATATTAGTAGTTGGGAAGCTACCCTGCATTTCTTCTTTTCAACAATTATAAAATGTATCACTACACTACACTCATATTTCTGGTTGTATCAAGTTGAAATTTTACATATATCTGTTTCAATTGTACATTAGACGATGTATATGAAGATTTATTAAAATAATTACGTTAGTACATAAGATATCAGTAAAACATTGTTTTCTATATTTTAAACATTTTCTGCTTTAATAGTTTTATTAACGATCTTCTAAACTTATTATTAACTTATTATTATTATTATATAACAGTTATGCATGACAGGAGTTCTACCACTGGGTAGCCTCTCCTCTCATGTCACTTAATCAAATGGTTATCTGTATTACTAATAGTAAAACGAAATTGCAAGTATTATATGGATTTTAAATTCAGTTCAGAATAAAATTCAAAATATTTAATAAAATTATTTAGTTTTTGTGTCGCATTATCAAATAAATATTTTCACAAAGCAAAGAAAATACATATATTACATATTATCAGAATAATTAAAATGCTTCTATTTGGCAAATAATCTAACTAAAACTTGAGAAGTTATTTATTTCTCTAAAATATAATTACTTAAAATCCGACAACCTTTAATATTAATATAAATACAAAAATTATGGAAAAGGACTAAATATAGCTACGTTACATTACTTAATTATAATTGCTACGCACCAATATTTGCTTTAACTTTTAATTTAAAGGCAATAGATTTAAAACAAAATATGGAAAATTTTCTAATAAAAATAAAAAAGGAAAACTGTATCAACATAAATACTTTGACATTAATTATCTATTTAGATTTTTTTGTTTTTTTTACAATTTTTATACAGATTTTAATTTGCAGAGTGTCGATGTTTTCGACTCTATAAGATGATTTTAAATTAAAATTAAACTGTTAGGAATGTAAGTGTTAAATTTTACCAAAATTAGTGGCTTTTAGTGTTAGTGGCTTAAACCAAATATTTATTTATTACTCATATTTGCTGTTTATTATATAAGTTGTTTAAAACATTGATAGCTTATGCTTATACAAGGAGTATGAAAAGTTCCACGCCATAAGATAAATCACATTATTTTTGGAATTAATACAATATAAACTTCGGATAACGATATATATTACGCGAAAACCTATAGTTTGGGAATTTCCTGGCTTATTGTTTATATACAAGGCATAATAAGTTTGGTTTTTATGCCTAGAAAATATAGTAGTGCCCTAGGAATACTTGAAAGAAGCCTTTTAAACCCATAGGATCCCAAACTAATTTAAATTTCCACCTTCCTAAACTAGAAAGCAATATCCTCTAGCTAGATCGTATATACCTAAAACTGTTAGACAGTAATTTCTCGAACTATAAACAGTTTGTAAGCCCAAAAGATATAAAGCAGACAGGAGCGTGGCTCCTGAACAAAAATCTTATTCAAACCTCAATTAAAGCACAAACCTATCATGAAGAATTTAATTTTGCAATTGATTTTTATCTTTTACATCATGTTGTATATTGTATCTTTAGTTTAACTCTTTTATTATTAGTTACTAGGGGGCTCCGCCCCCTACTCGCTACGCTCGTCAACCCCCGAAAAGCGGCCGCTGCCACGTTGAGACACTCTAAAGTGGAGCATCAAAATTGATATTATGTTTCTTTTCAATGTTGACAAATACATACATGCTGTAAAATATCACGTTAGGTATAGAAATACTGAAAAGGACTGTTGAGAAAATTCCTGAGAAAGACTGATTTAGCGATCTTTTTTGCAAGGTGTGTGCATAGTTATGGAATGAGGAGGGTGAAGTGGAAATACGTGAGTGTGTAGTTAGAGCAGCGGCTATATAGTGGGGGAAGCCAGACTACTATCTACTTTCTTTGTCTCTCCGACATTCCTATATACAAGTTTTACTCTAACTCCACTTCTCGGACGAATATAATATCACCCTCACTCTGTCTAAACAGTAAGTATTATTTTACTCCTTAGCTCCCTCCTTCCCCCCCCGGACACAATCCTCGTCTGAGGGGTATCGCCTAATTCACTCCACACTTAGAGAAGTAAGTCACTCTCACTCTGAACTCGTTTGTTTACAAAACTTTTTTAATAATATAGATAGATTAGATCCAGGCTAATGACTTTAAGCCTATATGAATGTATCTCCTACATCAGTGTTCTAAATTTGTTAAATGAATTATAGCTAAAATATGAGTCGAAACTAGAATCTTATTAGCAATTAGTTTGAGTATAAACCCATTATAATTTATATTTGAAATATTTTAGCATTTAGCAAACGAACGAGCAAAAAACTAATATTTCAATAAAAGCGATAAAAATCTATTAACTTCGAGTAAAATTTATCTCTAGATTTTTATCTAGATCTGATAATAAATATATATGTATTTTCTCCTTTTTAAATTTTTAAATAAAGGTACTTACTCAGCCACACTTTGTGGTGAGCCACTAACCTTGTCTTCCTCACGGCGGATGGCTTCAAACACTTTACCTGAAAATAAGAAATAAATAGTTTTAGATAATTTATAATAATTGATTATGAAATATTCAGTTCTTAGAAATATATTATATAGAAAAGTTTTGGTTTCGGTTAAATACAAGGTAATATAGGTAAGCCTAACTTTAATGGTGGTAAAATTAGGGAAAACGTTTCATATGACATATGAACATGTACGACAAAAATGTGATACATTTTTATAGGTTGTGACAATTTCAATTTTTGTAAAATTTGAGTTTTGAGTTGTATAAGAAAGAAGTTTTTATTTAATAATTCAAAAAAGAAGGAAGAAATACAGAAAAAATGTACCCCACCACCAGGATTTGAGCTACTGATCTATTCCATTTGACCAGATTAAATGTAAAATATTATAGTCCACAGAGGTTAGCGTGCATAAAAGTGAGTCCAAAAAAGTAATTTTTAAAAAATGTTCCATGACAATGATGACAAAAAGGCGCAAAAACCCTGAACAAAAAATTCTAGAAAGCGGTTTCGACTATTTTGATTAAATAATTTTAAAATATACCTGATCAATTTAAATAAGAATATATTATACAACGATATAAGTTGTTTTCCCGGGAAAATATATTTTCTTGTTTTTTAAATGTATTTCTTGTATTTGAAATTAAGATAGAGGGGAAAAAATTGTTTTCATTTTTATTTTGTTGACAATGATTTATTTTGATTTTAGGCCCGAAGATGCCCATGTATGGGCGAAATATAGTCTGTAAATAAAATGAAAGAAAATTAGTAATTACACCTCAAATATAACAAAGATGAAAAAACAAAAATGTGATTAATGTGTCAAAGTTAACTAGATACATGGCAGTATACTTTTATTAGAGAGGGATTGCGACTACGTGCCAAATTGACCTGGTTCTATTTTGCTTTAAATTTCTGCACTTCCCTTGCATTAAGAAGTGGTAATGGGTCGAAGTCAATATCTCTGTATTATTTATCTTAATTTAAACCGAAATTTCAGGACTCTATGCTTGACCTAATTTCGACCACTCACTCGAAAGTGAAGTTGGGTATTGCCTGTAATAATGATAAGTGTCAAAACTTTTAGACAGCAAAGCTGATTACTTCTTCTTTATCTTTTAATAATTGGCAATTATAATAGTTTATACCAAGTTTTATAATAGCATTTGAATATTAATAACTAATTAATTTAATACTTTATATTATAGGAAGGTATTTCCAATTAGCATACTGCTGCCACTCTTACTTCTAACTTAGAGTACGGATTAAATGTCAGATTTAAGGGGGCTGTTCGTTTATTTTATTGATCTTGTTTTACAGAATGGTAGATCTACACTTATATATTGTTTAAGAAATATATTTCTTATAGGACAGAATGTTTTCACAGCTTGAGAAAGAGAATTTGAGGGGAAATGGGCACAGGATATCTTCTCATATTGCAGATTAGAAATAAAAATATTGCAAAGAGTGAATCTTAAACTTTCAAATATCTATTGTTTTCTTATACATTTAGTAATTTTTTTCCTTTACTTTTTAATTTAGACTCAACTAATGGGGATCTAATATGAATTCAGATGATCATTGATGCGATATTTTGACTCCTCTTTATAGGTAATTTTAAGCTTAAAAATTGTAAGCTTTTTTAAACTTAAAAGGTTTAAAGATTTTATTTTGTTTATACGTGTTCAAAATTCAAAGACAAGTTCTATTTGAATTTTAATGATTCTCGTCATTATTCACCTCTTTTTAGGTGTAATTGATTTAACTTTATTCTCCTAAAAAATTCATATATGAACTAAATCTTCACTTAAAACACAGCCTATACCCATATGGATATCCCACTTGTATCTAATCACTTCACTAATATGACCTCAAGCTAGGAAGATGAAATTTTTGAGAAAAGCATTTCTTCAAGTAAAACGAGCTTTTCTTAAACTTTTTAAAATAATTTCAAACATACCTGTTTTTCTTTTGGTGTTGGCTGTAAAGATGTTGAAGCAACAGCAATCCAATTATTTTCCTTTTGAGGATAATTACTGAAAAAAAAAATAAATAAATAAATAAATTAAAAAAATTAAAAAGAGTATAAAGAATAATTAAACATCAAATCAACTAACTAATTGATAAATAATATGGACATTTACAGAAAGATGTGGGTTTCTGGTTTTGTTTTGTTTCATTAATCCCTTCTTTAAAGAACTTTAATTGCCACAAGGGATTATGAGGTATAACTTAGGACTACTTTATATTCTTCTTTCGCAATCACATCTTGTATTCTTTTATTTTCTCTCCTTTTAAAAAGCAAAAAAAATAAATCCCTAACGTCAAAAAAACTACGTTAACTTAAAAAGGCTCAAAGTCTTAGGATCTTTTTTCTTTTCTCCCTCCGAAGCGACAACCCTGGTTTTAAGTCCGTAAACACTGTTACCATCCCACCCTACTCTTTTTAGGGTTTTGTAGATACTTCTCAAAACCCTTATGCCGAGGGTGATGTGTCTGTCTGTCCGTCGCTCTTTGGCTCATAGCGCCCGAACCATTTAAG
>KZ652195.1:37658-49420 GCA_001010745.2 Gerris buenoi
TAATAATAAAAAAAAAAAAAAAAAAAAACAAAAATCCTTATACTTCCGTTTCTGTGTCTATCTGTCCGTCTGTCCCTCTGTTCCAGTAACTTTTGAATAAAAAGTGATGAAACTTGAAGTATTAAAGATATCTTTGACGCTCACACAGGAAAAATGTAGCGAACTCAAAATTATCAGCTGTTCAAATCTAAAAATGCGGATATTCATGTCACGTGTTATTTATTTATTTATTTATATTTTTTTTTAGTGAATTTATTTATTTATTTTTGAGTGGGGTATCAAATAAAAGGTGTTGAATAGTAGATGACAAAAATCAGTAACACTTGTGGAAAGTGGTTAATTTTTCATGCCATTTTCTCAAAAAACATCAACATTTTGCTTGCCCCTCCCCCTCCTTATGCTAACTAATTTAATGTTCTCAATACCAACAAAACACTTTTTACGCGAGACTTCACAAACAACCATTTTATTTGTCTCCTTTTTTCAAATATTTCAATACAGAAATACGTTCCAGATTTCAGGGACATTGTTGGTGTCGTGTCAGTCTGTCGATGCATTTTTGCAAGCCAACTTATTTTAAAAACTAATCGTTTAATTTAAATGAAATTTTAGTTGTTAGGTCCAAATTGGACCAAGTGTAACAACCAAGTTTATTTGGTTGAGTTTATATTTTTTATTTATTTATTTTTTTTTATTTGGATCTATTCCGAGTATATTGCGTAGCAAAAGGGCAATACGGTATAGATCCAAGATTGTTTATAATTATGTTAAAAAAAAAAAAACTGTTTTGTTGATGTATATTCTTTTATTTTGTTTTACTGATTGGGAGAGTTGCCGTTTAGTTAAAACGTCTTATCGTCTTATCGTTATGTCTTATTATTATGTGTTTGTTTTGTACCTAAGTGCAGAGGTCTGTAGGCACGGGAGGGGAGCCTAAATGGGTCAGTCGGGGCTAGGCTCAGGTACTGAACGTTCAGTAGGACNAAATTCACCAGGAGGCTGACGCTCTGGAGGGAAATGAAGATCAACGACTAGATAACTTTGGGACACGGATGTCAGTAGTAATGAAAGATGATCAGGAAAGGTTAAGGAAAGCTCATGAACGCCAAGGGCGTCGTTACAACCTGAGGCGAAGATATGGGACCTTCCTCTCAGGAGATGAGGTTTGGAAGAAAACCTATCCCCAATCCAGTGCTGCTGATTACTTCTCAGCCAAGCTAGAACCTCGATATCAGAGATGCTGGGTACGGCAACGAATCAGCCCGTTAATGTATGAGCTAGAAGATAAGGATGGTAACAGCCTAGGGTCATGGCATGTCAAAGACTTAAAGTCAACCCATACTACCACTTCGTCCGAAGAAGAAAACTCGAATTAGACAAACCCCGAATTCCTCAGTATAACTCCACTCCTACTCCTTTTCCCACTTTCCCACTCCTTTTCCCTAGGGAAGGATCATTATGTAACAACCAAGTTTATTTGGTTGAGTTTATATTTTTTATTTATTTATTTTTTTTTTATTTGGATCTATTCCGAGTATATTGCGTAGCAAAAGGGCAATACGGTATAGATCCAAGATTGTTTATAATTATGTTAAAAAACTGTTTTGTTGATGTATATTCTTTTATTTTGTTTTACTGATTGGGAGAGTTGCCGTTTAGTTAAAACGTCTTATCGTCTTATCGTTATGTCTTATTATTATGTGTTTGTTTTGTACCTAAGTGCAGAGGTCTGTAGGCACGGGAGGGGAGCCTAAATGGGTCAGTCGGGGCTAGGCTCAGGTACTGAACGTTCAGTAGGACTCGATCGGCCTCCCGCCGGAACATTCATAACCTACACGTATTTCCGTAAAAAACGTTTTTCTTACGGTCACTTTGATGTGAGTGCGGGATTTTAGTTGTGGTGTTAATAACTGTGCGGTTTCAACTGAACTGTTCCGAAATCCTTGAAGAATAATTTCGGAACCGTGACCGGTTGTAAGAACTCTAGGGATCACTGAACCGCCCAGTTCTCTTATGAGAGTCAGCTGACGGAGCTTACTACAGAGCTCGGACTTGAACTTCCCAACACACTCTTTGGTATACCTACAAATCCCAGGTATTCTAATATATTTTAAATTATTGGTACTACCTCCCCTTCCCCCTACAGAAGTGGAGTTCACCGCTGGAGTTCGGGGACCAAACGACCATCGACCCATCATCTCCGATCTACCACTAAAAAATTATAATTATATTTTTTATGTATTTCTTTAATATTATTTTCCCGGGGGACTAGGGCTTTTACGTTTCTTTTTCTTGCAAGTAGGATTCACTTTTATTTTTAAGAAGATTTTGTCATTGTATGATTTTGTCGAACACACATTATTATTATTATAGTGATATTTCGTACCCTACATTTTCTTTTGTATCTTATCTATCAATATTATTCCTGTCATATTTTATCCTAATAATTTTGGAGTTCCCTTCCTTCTTTTATCCGTCCTAATCGTTCCCTCTCTCCTCTCTCCAATTCCTTTTATCCTTCCCGGGATCCCTCGTCGTCCCGTATTCCCCTCCCCTAAATTTCCCGTAGGCGAGGTGGCGCTCAATTTAAATTTCAACCATACATTCTTCCTTACTAAGGGAATTCACCCCTCCTCCGACTTGAGCAGCGGCACCCTAAAGGTAAACCGTAANTTTAATGATTTTTTTACTTATTTTACCTCCCCAGCATGTTGGTTCAGAGTGACTTTTACATATACTTGTACATACCTCTAAAAAAGGGGGGAAAAATGAATAGGAACCTGTTAAAACCTCAATTTCGTAAAAAATGGAGATAGTGCCCTTTACCTCCCATACACAGATATTAAGAAGTGTGGATGGTTTGTCGAATATAACCAACAGACGGTCCCATAATACATAATATTTTCAACCATATGCACGCATTAAATTTTCAAATTGATACTTTTATTCATGTAAAAAAATCAAAGCAATTTTATCAGATTTAAAATTAAAAAAAAGGGAGAAAACTAAATTAGATAATTATGGGTTGTAAAAGCACAATATCATTTTAAGACGCGAGGGAGCTACACTAATTGGCAGACTATTTATTTTATTTTCGTCTTCTATTCGTTCAAGCTTTTCATCTTTTAAAGTATAACCTAGCAATTATAAATAAATAAAACTTAACAAAGAAATAAATATCTATTTGTATACAATATCTTCAAACGAATAAAAATCATATAATTAGGGAGGATAAACATTGAGGGTATTTTGTTTCCCCTATTTGTTCTTTAAAAGAGGCAACACTGACTTTTATTAGGAGTAAATTCTACCACGTGTATTATTACCACGCCTTTTCAACAACCGAACAACAGAAACATATAATAAGTCAGAGTTAAAAGTCAACTGGGAAGGGCGAGGGGAAGGAACCAAGTGAGAAATTCTGGTTAAAAAAGGCAAAGCCCTTTAGCAGAGCTGAAAACTTATGGAACACATTTTCTTGGGTACTTAAGGAAAAGGATTCTCTTGGAGTCAAGGATTTATTACTGGGCTGAAGAAGAAAAAGAATTATTTCTATTTCCCAAGGAGTAGGGCTGTCTCACAGAACCTTTCTGGTATCATGTTTTAAAGCCTTCTGCCTTGAAGGGTTAAAATACATCTACTAGCATCGTCGCTACGTATCTTTAGAGCTCTTCTACCTAGAGCTTAAACTGTATTACAATTAAAAACTCCTTTTTATATCTTAAACTTTTTCAACAACTAAAAATCTTATCTCATTTTATTCTTAAGACAGTGTCAAATTTATTTATTTGCTTTATCTCCTCCCTTGTACATGCTAACAAGAAATATTCTTAAATTTTCTTATTAGGTTTAGAGGTGGTTAGAAGTCTTCACCTATAACCACCTCAAATCCTAATCTTATTAATTATTTAAATCTGTAATTTAAAAATTATAATGTTCTAACATACATATTTATTTAAAATTTATTTCCCTTATATTAGCTTTCATATTGTTTTTATAAAAAAAATGAAGCTACAACCTTTGATTAACTCAACGAGACCTGAATCTATTCCTTATTTTTTAGAATCAGACAAAATTTGTCTTTTTCAAAATGGACGATGGGCCCCAACGGCCCGTTTGTTGAAATTCGATGTTCGACATTTTTACGCGAAATAGAGATTTAGAATTGTAATGTATTAATAAAGAAAAATTATAAAAAAAGACTTTTTTCTTGAATAGACAAAATTTAGCCCAGTTTCCTTCGTACTTTTGTAGGTTGAACTGTACTTTTTGGGTGCAGGGTACATTGGTACATTTTAAAAAGAAATTAGCACTATACATTTTCATTTAGAACAAGCAAGAGATTTTATGAAGTGACTTTTCTTCGAAAAATGATTTTTTTTTTTTTTTTGCTCATTACACATAATGGCAACCTGTTGGGGAGGAATGTATGTCATGATTGAAACGGGATTGGTTTGTCACTCATCAGCTGTATAAACCATAGAATTGGCGTCCATAACCGGATGGGCACTACTTCAATTAAGTAGATACCCATTTATATAGCAAATTCTGTATGAACAACGAGCGTAGGGCCCCTTGCCGGAGTCAGAAATCGAACCCATTATTATCCTTTTTCTAAGCAAAGATGATTCCAGGGCATCTTCTTTGCTAGGGCATTGTCCGACTTATAGATTCCTATATTTAATGTGTAAAATTAAAAACGCCTCACTGGCACTGAAAACAATGACAGGCTTTGGTCTTTGTCTTTATTCTTAGAAGAAATATTAAGCACATAGTTGCAACAAATTTTTTATAGATCAAAGACTTAAAATTATTATTAAGCTAGACTTGCGTCTGATTTTTATTCTATTGGCTAGGAGATATTATGCAATTAAAGCTGATGATAGTTAACATGTCATAACGAAATCCTTGTTATGACATGTGGTTATTGGGAAATCAAGTTCTTCAGGCTGTTTTATTCAATATTGAATGAATAGGTTAAGTTTTCATAAAATATTGTAAGGGACGTTAAAACAAACGTCTTCAACACAAAAATGTAATAATTCATCATTTAGTAATCTTAGTTACTAAAATCATAAACTGAATTTAATTATTGACACATCTATATCTTCCCGTAAAGTTTCTTTATCTCTGAATGGTCACTTCAAATCGTTCTCAAAGAAAAGTGAGCTGTTAACAACCTTTTCATGCTTTCCTGGAGAATAACAGACCTTACCCAAGAAGCTGAGCTCGAATCAAAGCAATGAATTTAATTGATATTAACTAATACATATAATTTACAGAAAGGAAGAGAGTTCGAGTTGGCAGCAAAGTGCCATTGCTTCAAGAGGATTAAAATGGGTGGACGATCAGCCTACCGACGATGACGAGAAAAACTTTAGCGGTGGTCCTAACAACCAGTTTAAGGACAGCAAAACAGAAGAACCCGAGGAAGAAAAGAAACCTCATCCTGTGAGGCATGGCCACAGCAGGCAGCATCAACTTCTTCTTCTAGAACTACAGCATAAAAAGGTTCCGTATAAATCATACTCGTATACATCCATAAGGTTCCATATAAATCATTATTTGCCATTATCTTTAAATAAAATAATTATAATAAATAAAATAATTATAATAATCTCAAAAAATAAATAAATAAATAGATTTAAATTAATTAATTAATAATTGAATATATGTATTATACAAATTATATAAATAATAAGATAAATATACATTATATAATATATTATTCTTAAAAGAAAAATAAAATAAAATATAGATTAATAAAAAACAAATTAATTATATAAGAATACTAATATAGATACTAATAATATAAAAATATAAATATAATCCTCAATATAGCCACTAGAATAATTATGATACTAACAAAAAATTTAAAAAATAACTAAATAATTATATCATAACTAATTAAACTATAAAAGAAGCATAAGAAAAATTTGAAAGTAAGAACTCTCTCTTCACGGCACAGAACTACATGTTCTCTAGTGGAGAGATAACCTGAAATGTGCTAATGAGTAAAATCATTGTAAAATATATTATTATGTGTTGTATTATTGTATATTAAATTTCAATAAAGGTATTATTAATAAAAAAAAAAAATCTACTCAATCATAATGTCGTAATCCAAAATGCGTAGAAATGTAATAGTTTTTAAATCAGTTATTTTCATGATTGGAACTACCTAATGCTATAACAGCAAACAAATGACCAAAGAGCTAAAGTGAATTGTACGGTGCCATCGAATTTTGTACTTCGATTTGGACCTCAACCTGGTAGCTGGGTTGTTTTTCTTCAGAAAACGAGCGGACGCCGCGAAGCGGCATTTGAAAATTCTAGGGCAAAAAAAAAAAAATGTACTTCGATTCTGTAAACAGCACAATACAATTCACTTTGACCTACCACCTACCAAAGATTATGTTGACTAAAGTTAATGTGGACAATTGAATCCAATCAAGTTTCTGATTATGTATTCTTGTTTTTTTTTTTTTTTTTGGTATTTTTCACGAAGTACAAGGTTTTATCTTCGGCGTTGTCTTTAATAGATTGATACTGTATGAGAAAGAGATTAATTATTGCTTATAGACAAGAATATCTACAAATTATAATCTCAAGGATTGGCAAATGCTGCTAAGTTATAATTTAAGGAAATTTAAGCTAAATATGTATTATGAATGTGTGATTATAGGCTAAGAGTAACAAAACAACTATAGCCCCGGATGACGTCCTTGCGACAACTACCCACTCCAAAAGAGATCTGTGCTACTCAGGCAATCAGGTTCTTGTGGTTATCGGGCTGACATGTCTGTTAAACTTCGCCTTTGTCCTGGTCGTCGTAGCCTGTGTTCATTACCTCAACAGGGTTGGCTCCACGTGTGTCGACAAACACATGTCACCAGGATCAATGTCTAGGTAAAAAAATATGCCTTTATCTTCTAAAATTATAATTAATATTCTAAAAAAATAAATCCCTAAATAATGTGTCAACTATTAGTATAGTGCGATTATTCTATTTGGCAAATTTGCTTCCTCAGTTTTAAAGAGTAAAATATTATTATAAAAGACTAAACGTACCATATCACGGACGTTTCATTCATAAGATCAGTATAACCTTCCATCATAGACGTTTCTCTGGATTATCATCACAAATTACTGATTCATAGTTGCCTAATGCAGAACCATCTCATTATAACATGTCTATCTTATTTTTACAAACCTGGGATTATATAAATTACCTGATGCTCTTAGGTAACCTTACTAATCATACCATAATAACGGTTATCTTCTAGAAGATTAGCATAATCATAATCATAACTAGCATTTCCTCAAGATCATGGGTCTCCAATAATTTTGGTTTAAGGGCCGGATCTTTATAGGCTGGTCTAAAGCGGGTCAGATGAAGTAAGCAACCCTCAGCCATCGGACTTAACTAGAGCATGCAATAATATTTGGATAAGCACTATCCATTTCGGCAAAATAAAACCTCAATTAGACCCGTGCTGGCCTTTTTGATGTATGAAATGGCATTTGATTATTAAGAATTATAACTTTTCATTGTTTAGGTCATTTGCTAACTTCCTTGGTGGCGCGGCGGGTGGCATAAAAACGCGTCGAAAGCCGGATCCGGCCCGCGGGCCGTAGTTTGGAGACCCCTGCTCTAGATGATCATCTACTGATTCGCAATTGCCTAATGCCGCATGAATGCAATAATGCCATGGCAGTTGCCTAATGCCATGAACCATATTATTATAGCCTGTCTATATTATTTATATTTTATATTATAAAGCTGAGGTTGTATCTCCTGTAGAACCACTGATGCTCTACTAGAAGTTTGGTCTTTGATGCATTAATCATTGACACATAAACAAAACATGATTGTTTTAGTGATTTGTGCAGGTACGACTCTATGGAAAGTGAAACAGAGGAGGTGGAAGGGCGCGATACTGTTTCCCTAAAGCCGCTATGTCCACGTTGTCCTCCCTCACATTCAATGGAAAGACTTCTCTTCATAGACTAGGGCAAGCCCAAGTACGAGTAGTACAGGGCAGCCACTATCTCGTCAAGTCTCCTTAATATCTCACACCGCTTCTTCACAGACAATAACACACCATATATGTTTCCTACGAGTGGAAATTTAGGCATATGCTTCGATATCTGGAATTCCTTCTTTTGGCTGGACCCAATAAAGGAAAACCGATCAGTCGGGGAACTTATAGACCAACTTCAGGTAATAATCAATTAAGTAATTAATTAATTAATTTAGTAACAATTAATTACTTTGATATCTGATCAAGGAATATGTTTTCTCATTAAATAATTCTGTAGCCTCTACCTTAATGTCAAAACATCTATTAATACTATTTTAGTCAATATGGTTGTTACGATTCGATTATATTACTAACTAGTGTAGTTCTGTGAAACTGTGTAGTAGACCTCACTTAAATACGTATAATGCCATAAAATACATTTATTTGTTATTGCTTCCGAGCTTAACGAAGGTAACGGAAGCATTGTGTTCACTTTTGGGAACGAAAAAGTTTTATGTCTCCGATTTTAAAAATTCCAAGACAGAAATCCGTTTCAGACATCAGGGAACATTTTTGGTTCCGTGTCTGTCTGTCGGTCTGTGTGTTCACGAATCATGAAACGTGCGACGATAACTTGAGTAAATGTCAACTGATTTTGATGAAATTTGGTAGACATGTTCATTTTACGAATGCTCAGGACGAGTTCGTTGGACAACGTTATCCGTTCTAGCGTTCACGCACAACAGTCGCGTAAACGTGAACTTCAAATTTAAAATTCGAATTTTAGTTCGGGAAAAAAATCAAACTTCATCTATTCAATGATACAAACATTTTTTTCAGATACAATTTTTTAGTAAAACCAACAGCGACACCCCTATGAAGTGTTAGAGATCGCTAAAAACTTAATAGTTATAAACAATATAACAATAAAGTAACATCACGTAAATGTTAATATACCAATAAAGTACATGATATAGGATGCGAGGAAGCTATGTGCCACACTAATAGGCAGTCTATTTTTTATTTTTTTTATTTTATGTAATAAAGATAGTGAATATATATATATTAGTTAGCTTTAAATTTGGGGGCGCTACCGACATAAAACTCTAAAATAAAATATTTGTCGAAAATAGTCCCGACGATTTTGATTAAAAATGTCTGTTATGTGGACTCTTAAAGTACTTCTTTAGAATGTTACTCCCCTATATGTTTTTTAGAATATAAATGGCTTTGACTAAATGACTATTAAGACAAAGGAATGTTAAGTCCAATGTACTTTCGGACAAAGGAATATCAAACTTCTGCTTATATAAGGGGAGTAACAGTCTAAAGAAGAAAATTGCATACACCTTCTTTAGATTGTTACTCCCTCTTGATATTTTGATTTTTTAAAAAAGCCTTGGTATGTTCAACCATAATCAATTTGCATACTCTCATAGTGTAAACCTTCCGATATACAAGATGGTGAATTATTATAATTCGTATATAAAAATCTGTATAATATGAAATTAACATTTTTTATACTTTTTTTTCAGGAAATTCAAGATGCTGGACAAAAGAATGCAGCAATAATACGTGAAATTAATATAATTTTTATCTTTATAGAACAAAAAATTATAAAAATATGACTAAATATAATAAAACCCTTATAAATATAAAATTGGACTCAAAATTATATTATTTAGTATTAAATATATTTTTATTTCCAGTTCAAAAGCCCAGTACAACAATCCCGATTAAATTCAACATTTTTTAACTAGAATNATTTAAAATATAATTCAAATAACCAGAGAAAGCGTAATATAATTTATAATGATGTTTTAGGGAATGTTAAATACGAATAAAACAATGTATTAAAAAAGTTAATAAACAATATTTAATTTATTCACTAATTAAGAATTATTAAATTGAAAAATTGTATACATATATTCTACTATTTTTATAAGAACTAATTATAGTATAATAAAATAAAATTACATTATATCAAACGTAATAATAATAGATAAGTAATTTTTAAGATGGAATTATCGATTTAGAATTTATTTTAATTATTTATCGACAAAATAAGTAAATATTTATTATTTGATGATTTCAATTATAATTATTTTTACATGTTTATTTTTCTTTTTTATTATCTATTCATTAAATTCTTACAAGGGGCCACTTTAAACATATTATGATGACAAATTTTACTTTTGATGTGGATAATTAGTTTAAATAATTTAATTCTCTGGCATATAAACCTCAGATATATCGGTAATCATAAAGTGGTTTCAGGCGAGTGCTGGTGAATTTGTAACTAACACTTTTTTCCTCCCAAATATTGAGTTAATTGTCAAATAAAAACATTGTTAGGAAATTAAATCGCATAGGCATTTGTGATTTCTTCTGACAGAAATATTGTCATGGACATGTTACATTTGTTATTATTCTTGGTGGATCCAAGCAATACAACATAAATATCTAAATCTATGAATGGGGTCTGTTTTGATTTATTAAAAAATATATATATATATTGCCTGTCTTTTCAATCATACGTACTTAAAATTCCTTATCTATATCATTTAAATTACTTTCATGCATTTTCAAACGGAAAATTGTCATTTAGCTATGATTCATTATGGACTGCAATAAAATTAACGTTTATACCTATGAATTCAAAGATCATTTTGTTATTAATATAAAATCAAGTAAGGCGCGCTTCACGTAAGTACTTGAGGCGATAATCGCCGGTTTCTGTACGATTAAGTTAAAATTATTAACTGTAAAATTTTTTATAGTTGCATATTCTTTTTCTACACTTCAAGACCTTTACATCGATGTATTACATGTTATAGTGACTAAAAACCTTTTTTTAGTCTCCCGGCATATTGGCCTTGTCACAAATGCCGAGATGAACCTGTATGCTGAATTTCATGTTTCTAGCTTTAGTAGTTTATGAATTGAATCATGTCAACGGACAGACAGACAGACAGAGCCGTTATATAAGGTTTCGTACTTGGTACAGAAACTTTGAACATATTTTTAAATGTATTTTATTTATATATATATGTCTTAGATAACTATAGACATTATTACTTTTCTTTTGAAGAAAAGAAGTTGACATTGGAAAATTGACAGATTTTTTTATGTATTTCACTTAAGGAGCACCTTCAGCATTAGAAATCAGACGTCATTCAACCACAACCCACATAAATATCTATTCAGCATAGAACTATGGTATATGAATAAATAATGAGGAACCAAAACGATTTGGACAAATCGTTTTATGTCAAAAATTGTTGCTGTATTAAGTATTGGGAAATCTATCTTAGCAATGTTACCTTTTCTTCTTACATTAAATAAATTTAATAATAATTAAGCAAAAATAAATATTTTTTATAATGATAACAAATAAATCCCTTATCAGGACAATTTTAAATTCGTTGAAAACACGACTTGTAAAATGAGAAAAGTTTAAGAATTAAAACTTAATCCAAGAACGAAATGTATCAGTATATATTCAAATTTATGATGACATTAATTCAATTAAAAGCACTCGACTTAAAAGAAAGATGTAATACCATATCAATATTACCTATTTATTTTTATTGAATCTTTTTAACTAATATTTATATCATATTATTTAACGTATGAACGACTTTTTTTAAATTTAATATATTTGTATTTTCTTTAAAAAAAAAAAAATAAATAAATAAAGAGAAAAATTAAAACTTGCTTTTAAGCACTAAACCTAAA